>JAVJIF010012703.1:0-151496 GCA_038442645.1 Agave tequilana | reverse complement strand
TTCTAAATGAAGAGGGCACATGGTAGAGTTGCTACAGAATCTATCCTAAAATCAATCATGGAAAACATCGGTTATAAGAAGAAATTTACCTCAGAGTAGCAGTATCATGAAGAGAGAAAAACACAATAAACAATGATAGTTGATATCAAGGACCAATTCCTAAATAGGCTTTTCTCAGATGGCATACTGCCATCAGTTTCTTCACAAGGATTTTCCAAATCAGGTTCAACTGATGATGCTTCCAGACCTTCAACTCCTCCGTGTCCCACTTTATTGCCATGCATGTGAAGAGTTTTCCTGAAATGAATTGAGCTTTAGAAAGTCATAAGCCAAGAGACAAAGATGCCACATATATTCGTCAGAAGCCTTTCACTCAATAAAACAAATCAAATAACAAATGCAAAGAAACAGATGCAGATATATAATAATAATAAAAAGAACACATCTGGACAAAAGCCAACCAAAAATCATTGAAATTTCTGGTGTGGTGGTTGTTAGGAAATTTTAAGTAGCATTAGGATATTAGTAGCATTAGGAGTAGTATATGAGTATGAGTAGTAGTCTTTTATGTATCCATATAATATAACAACTGAGATGAGAGATCTCTTAACTTTCTCCCATTCGTTCTTCTATCATGGTGTCAGAGCCCAAGGCTCAGATCCAAAACCCTAATTAGTCAAATTTCGAAATTCAATTAATTTTCTCCCCTTTGCTTTCTTCTCTTCTTCCTCCCTCCTTTTCTTTCTTTCTTCTATAATTCCTCCGGTAGCAACAACAACGTCCATCACCAGCACCCATTGAAACAACACCAAATCCTCTCTGACCTCTCGGCCTCCATCACCAGCACACCCATCAAAGAGCACCACATCCTCTTCGACCTCTCGCCAACACCACGCAAATATATTCGACTCAACAACCAAGATATCCGACCTGACTTCTTCAAATCGATCTCGATACGATCCGCCTCGTCTTCAGCTCGACGCTACCCTAACTCGGAATCGATCTTTGATTTGATCCGCCTCTTCAGCCCGACAAGCCACCCACCCCCGTCTTCGGACCGATAGCCACCCGACCCGACCCGACCCGACCCCGACTCGATTGCTACCTACTCGAATCTTCGGATTAGTTCTGCTTGTCTTTCAACCCAACCATAACTGACTCATTTTCGGGTCTTGACCCTGCTTCACTCTATTCTCTGCTCTTCTTTCTTCCTCTTCTTTTCTTCTTTTATTCTCTTGCTCGTATTTTTTTCTTCTCTCTGTTGTATTTAACACAGTTTGTAAGAAAAAAATAATCGACGACAGAAGCTATAAAACAAACGGTGTTTGGTTGTTTTAAGCGGTATGGGTTTCTGGGGAGTTTAGTATATTTGGTTGTTAGTATTATTTTGTTAGTTGAGTATATGTAATTTGATCCTGTGAGAGAGGATCGTTTAATGTTTGGTGTTCTTGTTTGGTGATTATATTCTGAGGAGGATTTTTCAGTTGTGGGTAGCACTTTATTTGTATTTGGGTGTATCAGAAGACACGAATGAAATTCTATGATAGAAAATTATCTTTGATAAAAACAATTATATACACTGGAGATTGTTTGACCATGAAGGAGGATTTGAAGTCTAATTTGAAAGGAATGAAAATTCTATTATAAAAACTATCTTTGATAAAACAATTATGTGCAGTGGAGAAATATTGTCAAAGTCCATGTCAGAGGATAAAAAAATAAGCAATACTTGACCCGAGCCTCCTCCAGAGCCGGCGACCGATGAGTGGGAGAGAGGCAGTGCATAATTTGGAGCAGAAAATACAGGATGTGGTGATGTGGGAGTGCCTAGAAGAGTTATATTCAAGATAAACAATCTTAACAGAGTATATGATGTGGCACATGAGCTACTTTAAAGTAAAAAAAAAAAGTAAGCCGCTTTCACAGTATTATAATAAATTTCAAGACAAGAGAGTAATGATATCCTCATCTATGTGAGAAACTGAACCACCTTCAATCTCATACACACTCAACCCTCAATCGACTCTCATGAAAAGGCTAGAGAAATTGTGTTCCTACACTACAACATGGATTGCGAGCACGAGCCATTCAAAGGAAGGAGACTGTAGACTTTTTAGACTATCTTTCATGAGTTAGACCATTGGGATGGGATAGTGGGCTAGAGAATAGAAGATAACGTCCTCAATGATAGATAGAATTCATGGTTAGATGAAGTACTAGCTGAGGATGAAGCTTTATCTGCAGAAACACCCAAGTTGAGAGGATCAACAAAGGAACATGGAAGCAAGCTGCGTCTACAACAATCCGGAGTGATGATATGACGGTCCGGACGATAATGGTGATAATGGTAGTGGAGATGGCAATGCTCTTAACTAGATACCTACTCGTGGGGTTCTAAATCAACTGATTGGGATTACACATATGATCATTCAAGATCTCATGAAACATTGCATCAAAGTCGAGATTTTGGTACAGATGGTTGGTCGTGACAACATGCTCGCTCGACCCTTCTGATAGTGAAGGGGATAATATGAGTTATGACACGATAATCCATATCAGTCCTATGGTTTGATACGTCCTATGGTTGTGAAACATACTCAGTACAAGTGTACCTTATTATAATCCCCCTATTCTACAACAAGACCTAGCACTAGCATATGATGACATGATACATAGTTTTGATGGGACTCAACAAGTCGAAATTACCCTCACCAACCTGGGACATCTGACCAATCAAGTCAAAATAGTGATCGTACCTACTCTTAATTCAGCCTTATCACTGCTACCCCCACGAAATTTATCATCATCCGAGACGTGATGAACCTGATGATAATTGTCCTCCCCTGCAACCCCCTCGAGTTAGCTTCTGGTGGTGATGTAGAGTTTGCATCTGTGTGTCTTTGTAATTATTTTCATGCATTTATAAAGCTTTTTAGATATTTCATAGCTTTCAATTCCTACCACCGAATTATTATAACTTTAATTTAATATGCCATATTAAGCTTTTTAAATTATTATGCACTATTTCTTTGTATGCTTCATGAATAAAATGAAACTAACAGGATGGCTCGTATACCTTATTGGATGGTTGAGAAAGCTGTATAGAGAATGAGTATTTGGAAACGTTATAAGAACTGAAAACATATCCTTTATTACTTCATCCATCACATCATTAAGTTGTGCTCGAGTACCTCATACCTATGTGTTTCCCCTTGAATCCCATGAAATACGTCATTAGGTCCATATGATCAAGAACCTGAGCAAATTCATTTCACCTTTTACAAATCAATGACTCCAAACATAATTGGAAATACTACAATTTCAAGGAGACTACTATGGTATTGCTTGGTAATCTCCATTTGGTTTATGAGGAACAAAGGGATTATCTTTAAATTTGGTCAAGTAGTTTGACATGTGGTCCGCCACCAAGGAGATATACTAATCCGACACGATATAAAGATCAACCATAAGCATATCAAATGTTTGATCTGTGCTATGATTATGTTGTTCATGTAGACCCTCTTCATTCAAACAATCTCTTTGATTTTTAGTTTTTTTATCATTCATGTGGATACACTGTCTGTGTTGTATTTTATTGTAATGTATTTGCGTCGACTATTTTGTATTGTAATGCTTTTTCCCAATGTGATTATAAAATTCCATCAATTATTCTAAAAATGTGTTAAAATGCTTCTAATTATAAATAATTTATTGAGATTTTTAATTATTTTTAAAAAATTCACCGACTCTGAGATCAATGATATGGTTTAGGTGATTCCGATACTATTAACTGTCACCGATTCCAATATCCGTTTCGAGATTTTGAATCTTGGTTGCGATATTTTTTGGACATTGAGGTGGCCAGATTGAAGAAAGAGATTTTCTGTCTCAACAAAAAGTGTGTAGGATATTGTGTTTCACCAATGGACAACAACTGCAAGCTGCTACTAGATTAAGGGGACTTTTAGATAATCCAAGTCTATACAAGAGGCTAGCGGGTATGCTAATTTATCTGACATTAACTCTACATGTATTACATATTCTTTTAGTGTGGCGAGTCAGTTCTTATCTGCTTTATGGACAAGTCACTAAGATACTGCGATTTGAATACTAAGGATATTTGAAGCGTGTTCTTAGTAGAGAACTTTTGTATTTAGATTGTGATCAGGATGTATAACTGATTTTTCAGATGCAGATTGGGTAGGATCACCACTAGTAGACAGTCACTATTGATAATTGTGTATTTGTTAGAGAAAATCTTGTATTGTAGAAGAGTAATAATCAAGTTGTGGTTTCGAGATCTAGTGATGAGTCTGAATATCGAGCCTTGACTAATACCACATATGATGTGTCTAGATAAGAGATCTCTTGAGTGAGCTACATCTTCTGTCTTCATTTCGTTTGAGATTTATTGTGATAATACAATGGCTATTCACATTGCAAAGAATCTAGTGGTTACAAACGACAAGATCGCTGAAATTCAATATGTTTCTTCAATTAACCAGTTATTAGATATGTTGACAAAACCTCTTGGAGGTTCTCGAATTTGGAGTATTTGTGACAAACTAGGTATATATGATGAATATGCTCCAGCTTGAGGGGAATGTTAGGAAATATGATTAGTATTAGTAGGAATATGAGTCTTTTATATATCAATATAATATTTGAGATGAGAGATCTCTCTCTTTCTCCCAGTCCTCTATCAGTTGTCAAGTATTCTGTAATATAAGATGAGTTTTTGTAAAACTATTTTATAAATCAATATTATAGACCTAGCTATCTGATGAGTACTGGCTTTTGTTTATCTATTAGTTTGGACAAGCAATGTAGGAAAAAGATTGACTTGGATTGCTATTTATTGTTAACATTTTAGTTGCAAGATAAGCAACAACTTTCAACCAGTATTCCTTGATGATAAATCTCTTTGGAAGCCAAAAAGATCAAAATACTTAAACAATAATGTGATTCTGTAAGACTCAGGTTTTCCCACTGAGCTATTCTAAGATGTAGAGAGATAGTTTGACGTTAAATCAAAGTCAATGTAGGGTTCTATCATTTCTATATAGATCTTTGATCAATCAAGGAAGGCACAAATTGGTTTGTTACGACAGGACATGCATTTATTTTCTGCAGGAAAGACTCAGAATGTATGTGGTTGGTGCTTTGTCCCTTCTCAAATCTTCACTCTAAATGAATTCAAGGTTACATTTCTTTGTTCTTTCCTTAATATTCCTCTACGAATGTAAGTACCTGTGTCAATCTTCCTCATCTAATATTGTTTAATTCGGAGAGTTATTTGAACCGTATATTTGGTAGATTATGATCTCATTCTCGATGACTATCTATACTGTCCAAACTATGCAAATCAGTTTCGTTTCTCTTAGATCTCAGATATAGTAAGAGTTTCCACCGCCATACTCAGTTGACAGGAGATCCAATATGCCTTACCAAATATATCCCCAACAATAGTGACTTGCATAAAAGGATATAGTAAACATATTATCTGTAATTTGAAGATATGAATGCCAGTGCTATACTTCAAGAGGGACACAGGGAACTAGGCCTGTCAACGGGTCAGGTCTGGACCCGGACCTGACCTGTACCATACCTGATTAGTCGGGTATGGGAACCCACGTTCTATACCCAGACCGGATTAGGACGGACCCGTTTACTCAGATAGTAAAAGGTCGGGTCTGGTTTTACTTAAACCATACTCGTTTACCCGATTAATTTATAACCCTAACCTTCTTACAGACTCAATCACTCTCTCTTTCTCAGGCTCTCTCTTCTCGCCGTCACCCTCACTGTCGCCCTCTCTCTCTCTCCTCACCTCGACCCTCTCTTCTCTCTGAGCGCTCTCTCCCCTCACCACCGCCTTCTCTCCTCTCTCGAGCTCTCTCTCTCCCCCTTTTTGAGCACTCTCTCTTTGCTGATCTCTCCACTTGGAGCTGCGTTCGCCTCCCTCACACCCATTCTTCCCTCTCCTCCCACGTCTGTTGCCACCCTCGACCCTTTGTTTCCTCTCCCTCTCTCTCTCCACAACCTCCACTCAACTCGCCCTCACCTTCTCTCCATCCGCTCTACCTCCTGTTCCACCAAATCAACCCCCACCAACCCTGTCACTTCCCACCTTCCTCCGAGCTACTAAAGAACCACTCGGCCCCGCCTCTCTCCGATAATGACAAGCTCGCTCCCTAAGGGACTCTTCTCTGGCTCCAACCTTGGCATAGATGCTTACACGATCCCCTCTCAGGATGCCCACCACAACGAGTTCATCACTGACTGCTTCTAGAGGCGCGCCTTCATCTTTGACTTCACTGGCAGCGTCAGCGCTACCGTCGTAACTAGAGACAAGGCCGCCCTTTGGATGGATGGCATATATTTCCTTCAGGTGGTTGAAAGTTGATTTTTTTTGCTAAATTTTCAATTTGGGCATTGATAATTTGCTAAATTCCAATTTGGTTGATAATTTAGAACATGATCATCAGCGACGGAGATGGTGATCGCCATGGACGAGAAGACGAGATGGCGAGGGGGTATCAGTCTGGACCCGCGGGTAATCTAGTATGTCTGAGTATGGGAACCGATGTTCTGGACTCGCAGGTAATCAGGTCCGAGTCTGGTACGTCTCAGACCCGACCCCAACCCTGTTAAGTTGTGGAGCCTAATTATTGCCTTGACAGATTGTCGCCCTATGAAGAGTCTTTACACAGGTCAACCTATGCGGTCAGGTTATTGTAGGGGTTGGAAGGGGGTGGGGAGCCCCCTCCTAGGGGTGATGGGGGAGTAGCCCTCGGAGCACAATTTTTTTGAAGAGTCCCCTTGCAGATCCTAGAGTGAAGTGTGAAGCACTCCGGTAAAGAAGTTAGACGAGTTAGGAATTTCAAGTTGAGCGCAAGTCAGAGTCTCGGTCTGGAGTAGCAGTTTGGTATCACTCATGAGGAGCACTTCGAAGCATCTACCCGGAGGAGCACTCTAAAGTCACAGTGCGAAGTAGCATTTCAGAGTGACATCTTGGTCTCGCATGCTCAGTTTCTGACAGGCATCTCAGAGATGCATAGCGTTTAAGCGATCCAGTTTGGAAGCTTCGTGGCTTATGAAACTCGGGAAACGCGTCAAGGACAGTTTTGTGATTTCACAACTTGTAACCCTAGTTTTCTCTATAAAGAGATGAGTCTTCATTAGGGTCATTTGTAGAGTAACATTGAAAATACAGAGCGGCTGTGAGGTTCTCTCTTCTTCTTCTGTAATCTCTATCAAATACAGTGGATTTGCGTGTGACTCCATAGTTTTTCCTGATTTGAGTTTTTTATGTAAATTTTTGGTGTCTTTAATTGTGCATTTGATTTGTGTTCTTTCTTCTTCCCAATCCATTCCCCTAAGAACTAGTATCAGAGCTACGGTTCTTGATAGCAGAAGAAAGAAAGATCAGAGTTGAAAGGTTCAATGACGCATACTTCAGATTCTAAAAGCTGCAAATCAAAGATTACCTATACAGAAAGATCTCTATCTTCCTCTCGGTGAAAAGGCCTAAAAGCCAAAGGAGAAGACCGATGGTGATGAGAGGTCCTAGGTTGGAAAATCCTGATCTGATTATCCCTAACATCGATGGTTGCATTTACCGTCTCCAAGGAGAAGACGACCCAAGACTTGATGGTGGCCCTATCAAAGATGTATGAGAAACTCTCAGCATCAAACAAGATTTTCTTAATGAAGAAGTTGTTCAACCTGAAGATGACATACAACAAAAGCTGTCGCAGAGCATCTCAATGAATTGAACACGCTGATGAGCCAGTTAAAATATATTGGGATCAATCTTGGTGACGAGATCAGGGCGCTGGTTCTATTGTTCAGTTTACCAGAGACTTGAGATGGTCTCATGATGGCACTGAGTAATTCATGTAGGACAGAATCTAAAAGTTTAATAACGCAATGGGTGTTCTCAGCGAAGAGGCACGCAGAAAGTTATCAGGTGCAGCTGAGATATCAGGGAACACCCTAAACGTCGAAAGGAGAGAAAGATTGATGAATAGAGAAAAGAAAAAGAGCAGCAAATCCAAGTCTAGATTTGGGAGAAGCAAATCGAAATCAAGGCGTATCAGTTTTGGCAGTGTAGTGAGAGGGGGCGTTTTCAAAGGGACTGCAAGCAAAATAAGGATGGAGATGGCAAAGGCAAAGAGAAGAATTCAGCATATGTCATGGGCAATGATGAATCTGATGCCCGATTCTCTCCTTGGCTGGTTGTAGTGAACCATGGGTTATTGATTCGGGTGCCTCCTTTCATGTCACTTTTTATCATGAAATCTTTTAAAATTATTTGAAAGGAGATTTTGAAAGGTGTATCTGGGAGATGATGAATCGTGCAACAGCGTTGGCAAAGGCGATTTTACAGTCAACCTCATAAATGATTCGACGTTGAAATTGAAGAATGTCAGGCATGTACCAAAGCTGAAGAGAAATATAATGTTTATTGGTCAGCTTGCGGATGCCGGGAAGAAACTACCTTTGAGGGTGATTTGTTAAGATCATGAAGGGTACCATAATCACGGCACATGAAAAAAGGACTCTACATGATGTCGGGCTCTACGACTTTAATTTCAGTTGCATCATAGGATGTGTTGGCCCAAAGGCCCATCATTCTAGTTTTGATGATGATCAACTCATGTAGTTATAGTACTAATGATCTTGTGTTTATTTAGTTTCAGATTTGTGATCAAGAACTTAGTAGGTGTGTAGCTTCAACAAAGGATTTAAAGTCAAGTTTTGGAGCTAGCACGGTTTGATTCAAGAGCTTGTGCATCAAGACCACATCAAGTACTCAAGAGGAGTCTAGCTCTATGGATCGAGTTTGGACCAAGTCAAGAAGATGTGAAGACTTCAAGTGAAGACCTTCAAGATCTAGGTTTTGTTTTATAAGATTTTATTTTTAGATAAAATGTAAAGGATAGAATAATTGGTGGATTGCTCAAGTATACCATATACACACACACTCTTAATTTAGATGAGTTTTCATAAAAGAATTTATATTTTGGAAAAATACAAAAGAGTTTTCTTTTAGAAAAATACCGTTTGGTTTTTGGTATTTAAAGTTTACATGTATTTAACCAAAACCAAATTTAGAGCTTAATGTCAAAAGCATAGATATTTCACCATGTATGTGTAGTGGATCATATCCATACACTCTATGCTTAAAAGAGTTTAAAATATCTTGTTTTTGTATTTGGAGAAGTTTTGAAAAAACCAATTTTGGAAAAATACAGTTTTCATTTTTAGCCAAAATTTCTAAGTTACAAAAATAGTTCAAATGTTGGTAACATGTCTTGATTTTGCTCAAGCATGTTTGTTTTATCAATTATAATGTTAAAACTATTTTTGTAGATTTTTCATAATTTTATGGGATTTTATTTGAGCCAAAATGACCAACCTTTTAATCCCTAAAATGACATGTTCTGGCTTCTGCCGGTCGACCGGACCGGTCGACCGTGCTTGAAGTTGGTCGACCGGGTTGGTCGACTGACGTGCACAAACGTGCACGCCAATCTGGCTGGAGGGCCGGTCGACCGTCCAGAGAGCTCTGCTCTCTGGAAAGGCCCGGTCGACCGGGCGGTCGACTGGACAGAGAGTCTGCTCTCTGTATCCAGGCCACGGTCGACCGCTGGCTCAACGGTCAAAAATTTGACCGTTGGCCGGTCGACCGGGCGGTCGACCGACAGGCCAATCTGGCTCCCAACGGCTAGTTTTTCTAGCCTTATAAATTGGGGCTTTTGGGGGCTGTTATATATAAGATTTTAAGAAGAGTTTTGGGCTAGTTTTTCCCACTCATTTCAGTTGGTATATCCAAGTTTTAGAGCCAAATATTTCCAATCAAAAGGGGAGTTTATCAAGAGTGTTTTTAAAAGTGATTTTTCTTGAGTTTTCCTCCACCATCTCATCCTTGTTTTCTCACACAACACTTGAGCTATCCATTGCTATATCTACCTATAGGGATATTTGTTGTGAGATTGATTTTAGGTGATCAAAGTGTTGTGATCACCAAAGTTCCATCTTTGCTTTGAGGAGGCGGACAAGTGTGTTCGCGGTGTTTCGAGTTCGTGTGTGAACTCCGTGTTTGAGGTGCGGCCTCGGCGAGCTAGTGGGCTTGCCCTGTGTACGGGACTAGAGAGTACAAGGAGTTCAAGTGTGAACTCGCCTTGTAGGTGTTGCGGCACCGAGTGATCCGGTGGAATCGTTTTTAGTGGAAATCCTTCATAGTGTTGAAGGCGGGGACGTAGAGTAAGTGTGCTCGAACCTCGTAACAATATCCCGTGTTTGCGATTGCTCTCTCTATCTCTCTTGTTTATATCTTGCATGCTATTATTGTCTTTATCATTATATGCTTGATATACTTTGTGTGCTTATTGATATATGCTTGGGGATTGTTTGCTAACACTTGTATTCAACCAAGAGAGCCAACGCGGCACCTCACTCTTATTTAGAGGAATCTTGAGGAATTAGTTCAGAGCCCTTCACGGGAAATCCGGCTACACTCTTGTGTTATACGTGGTGTTTAGTGTAAGAAGTTTTAGTTTGCATTAAATAGTATTTAATTCCGCATTAAGTGACCATTAGATTAGCCATCACCTATTCACCCCCCTCTAGGTGATTTACAATTGGTATCAGAGCCAAGTGCTCTTGATTTGGGTCTTACAACCTAGAGTTAAAGATCCTCATTTTTAGGCTAATCACAATATTTGTACACACACCATAGATTTCATGTCACCTCCCACTTTTGACATTCTTAACATCCAGACTTGGAAGGTTAAGATGTCTTTGTACCTCAAAGGCCTAGGCATTCATGTTTATTTTGTCACCACTAAAGATTCTTATTGTTTAAATGGCAAAAATATTGAGGCTAATGCTAAGGCCATTCATGCTTTGAAAAGTACCCTAAATGATGAATATTTATCTAGGGTTTCTAACATTGATTCGGCTTTTGTAGCATGGAACACAATTCTCTCCCTTGGCGAAAAGGAACAATATTATGCGGGGAGCGACTCGGATGTTGGAAGTGACGCTTCCAACGTGTGCTACATGGTCCAAGGGGATAACTCCCTTGAGGTAACTACCGAATCCGAGGTAGAAGAGGATGTTGATATGTCATATAATGAACTAGCATCGTTTTGTCAACAACTCTTAGAAAAATATGAATTGCTTAAGAAAGATAACAAGAATTTGAAAAAGAAATTTGATTGCATGTTAAATGAAAATGATTCTTTTAAAATAAAGTTGCATGCATTGAAAAAGAAAATGAATCTTTGAAAAATGAAAATGTTTCCTTGCTTTCAAATTAAGTGATCTTTGTGAAGGAAACGCTTCTTTGAGAAATAAAATTATTTTGGTGGAAAAACAAAAAGAAGTTGCTTTGCATGAAAACACTTCTTTAAAAGAAAAATTATTGAAAAAAAAGTAAATGTTTCTAAAAAGAAGAAAAATGATTCTATTTCTCATCATGCTTTACATGCCACCACTAATGAGATGAAATTTTTGAAAAATAAAATAAATTGTTTGAGCTCTACTTTGAGCACATGTGCATTTAACCACTCTAGATTGGAGTCTTTATTTTAAAGAAACAAACTCCACATATTCATGCACATCACCCACATGCATATTCACTATTTGCACGCCACGATCACACTCACACTCATATGCATCCTGTAACACCCCGCTCCCAGAATACGTACTTAGATGCGTATTCAGATTTTTCGATCGTATTTTTCGATTTACTTCCTGTATTTGTTTTGTATTATGAATTCTTTATATGATAGTTTTGTCTTGGATTTGGATTCGTGGACTCGGAGTCAGCCCTAGTCTGAACCGAGGGCCGATCCTAGGGTATTACTCGATTTGATCATTTTGGTATTCCGATTTAACCGATTTCAGTTTTGAACATCGTTTTCCAATATTTTAGATTTTCTATGATTTTCTGGAATTTTTCTGAATTAAATTGGAAATCTTCAAACCGGTGTCGACCAGTGCCGCTGACCGATTCCCGGATTTTTAACTTGCAAACGGATTGGAATTTCAAGGAGTGTCTTTTTACACTATTTCTTAAAATCACATTTCCCATCTAAATACTTTTTCTGAGGATTTTATGAATTTATGAAAATTCCACCGGATTCGGTATCGGCCAGTATCGCTGGTTGATTCCAGAATTTTTAGTTTACAATCGGGATTGAATTTCTAGATTCCGCTTTCACTTTACTCTTAAAATCATATTATATTCTTTAATACATTTTCTGAGATTTTACGGAATTTATCAAAATCCGGCCGACCCGATGTAGACCGGTATCGGCGGTGGACTTCCGGATTTTTAATTTGAAAACGGGATTTTATTTCTGAAAACCGATTTCATATTATTCCTCAGGATGACGTTTTCTACCTCCGGGTATTTTTTTGGATTTTTTCGGAACAGTCGATTTTTCGCGATCATATTATAATATTATTATTTTTATCTTTTCTTTCTTTCTTCCTTTCTTTCCTTTCTTTTCTCCCACCAACCACAGCCCACTCCCCCCACGTGGATGACACCACCCCCTTCCCATCAATCCCTTCCTCCTTTTCTTTTTTCTTTTCTTTTTCTTTTTCTTTATTTTCCTTCTCCCTTATCTTTCTTCTCCTTTCTCTTCTTCTCTTTTCCCTTCTTCTTCTTCCCCAATTCCTTGGCCGACTCACCCAACCAGTCACCCCGCCGGCGCCTCCGGCCACCACGACGCCGGCGAGAGACCCTCCGAACTCCGGCCAACTCCTCCTCCTTTCTCTTTTTCTTTTCCTTTCTTTCTTTTTCTTTTCTTTCTTTTCCTTTCCATTCTCTTCCTTCACCAGATCCGGCCTCAGCGACCCCGTCACCGCCGACCTCCTCCCTCCTCCAGCGCCTGGCGTGGGCAGGCCGCCGCCGGCGAGATGCCGGCGGCCTTGGGCGCGGCCAGGGGGCCTTAGGCCCCCTGTGCGCTGTTGTGGAGGGGGCAGCAGCCCCCTCCTCCTTCTCCTCGGGGTGGCCGGCGCCACCCTAGTCTGGCACCGCCGGCGGTGTGCCGGCGGCCGTGGGCGGCCAGGGGGCCCACCTGGGCCCCCTGTGCGTGGCCTGAGAGGGGGGCAACGGCCCCCCTTCTCTTTTCCTTTGCTGGAGGGGGGCACAGCCCCCTCTCTTCTCTGTTGAGGGGGGGCGCTGCCCCCTCCTTCTCTGCCGGTGGCCGGCGCCGCCCGGCGCCGCCACCTGGCCGGCGGCCAGGCCGAGCGCCCCCAGAGGGGGCGCTGTGTGCGGGAGCGAGGGGGGCAACAGCCCCCCTTCTCTTTCTTTCTCTCTCCCTGGTTCCTTCTCTCATTCTCTCTCTCTCTCTCCCTGGTTCTCTCTCTCTCCTGCCTTCATCTCTCTCTCTCCTCTCTCTCTCTTCACTCTACCCTTTCTCTCTCCTCAGTTTCTCTCTCCAATCTCTTTCTCACTCTAGCTCTCTTTCTCTCTCAACCAATCTCTCTCTGGATCTCCCTGTCTCTCTCTGTTGTGTTGCTGACGCAGAACTCATCCTCGCGTCCAACATTTCCTTAACGCGATCCTCGCATTTTCGTGATAACACGACGCGGAGATAATACCCGCGTCTGTGATCTCCTCGTGCTAACGCGATGCGGAACCCAAGACCGCGTCCGCGTTCTCCTCGCGTCCTGATTTGAACGCGGGTCTCGAACCCCGCGTTTGTGGCTCCTACGCAACGCGACTCCCGCGTCTGTGATTCCTGCGTTTGCTAATCCCGCGACGCGACTCCCGCGTCTGCGACCCCCGCGTCTCACTTTCAAAACCCGCGTCTCCCTGTGTCCCTTTCTCTCTCTAGGTTTCTCTCTAACTCTTTCTCTCTCCTCTTCACTTTCTCTCTCCTCACATTTATATATTATTATATTTATGGCGCGTGCGCGAGTTCCATGGATTCCAGACTTTTTAGCTTTTCGGTGATTTAGGCGAGTGTCCTCGCTCTCGCCTCCATTTGGTTTCCCCGCTTTGTCGGGTCGACATGTATTTTATTCCATGTTTACATGTATTTTGTATTGGGCTGAGTCCCTGCATCTGTGTATGGCCGAGTGCCAATATCTGGACATGTATTGCTCTGTGACGAATGCTTGTATTAGGGTAGTTTCATTCTTGTACATATACCATGCCTGTGATGTGTTTTACTGCTTTATACTATGCGTGGCCGACCCTTCAGCCTCCGGTCACTCACTATCTCGAAAGAGACGTGATTAGGACCGTCAGGTTTCTCTGGACCCTTCAGCCTCCCGTCACTCACTATCTCGAAAGGGACGTGATTGGGACCGTCAGGTTTCTCAGCTCCGTCTGGTGAGCATACTTAGCGCTCAGTGCTTTATTCACTAAATTCGTTTGGGCGAGTTGCTGCCGGATTTTCTACTCGTATCCTAGACCGAGTATCCCGGTAACCTCGCAGAGCGCATTAGTGTCTAAACTCTGTTCGCTGCCTGTGCCTCCAGCTTGTTCAGCTCCGCCTGGTTATCATGATCAGCGTTCAGCGCTTTACCACTAGATTCGTCTAGGCGAGTTGCTGCCGGATTTACCGCTCGCACTTCAGTCGAGTCGTCCCGGTAACCTCGCCAGACGCTCCAGTGTTAAATACTGTTTGTTGTCTGTACTTCCAGCTTGCTCAGCTCCGCTTGGTTGTGCTCAGTTACTATTCTACCACATGTCATTACTTCATACCTGTCCTTTACATGCTACTGTTTAACACATGTATATCACCTGGCAACTGATGTGTTATCACCTAACATCGGACATGCTACCACTTGGCAAGACCTCTTGTTATGACATGACTTGCCACCGGACTAATATCAATCGCTTGACATGACTGGTTACCTGCCAAATATCATCCTCTTGTCATGCTATCACTTGACACCCAGCATGATATACTTGACTCTCATGATTATCACGATAACGGGAATGATGACCTGACATCTTGATAGTAAAAATGTACTCCTGATACTCATGTGATACATTATAGTACGTACAGTACTCCTGATATATCTGCATTCCTGATATTCCTGATTTGCTCTTACTCATTCCCGGAATCTAATAATCATCTAATAATTCATAAAAGGAACAACTTGCATCGGGTCGGGGGAAACTTGCGGCTATCAATATGTGTTCGTGTTTACAGTGGTATTAGGCATGTTGTGCAACTAAAACTTCCGGTCTGACCTGTGGGCCTCCAGGCGACCGAGGGGAGTGCTGGCTCCCTCCTTCTTGGTACCATCTTGATAAGGGCATCCTATAAGACCCTCCTGTTAGCCTTGCGGCAGGTTCCGTCCACCAAGCAACGGAACAATCCTGGGCCGTGGTCCCGGGTATGTACGGGACCCACTGTAAGCATAGTTCGTTGATACCCCCGCTGGTTTCCAATAACAACCTTGCTTTACTCGGATGTGATCTATGTGTGCTGGGACGCTAGTTCACATATCTAGACATCAGGGTAAGACGAGTAATAATAATAATAAAGTGCCAAGCTGATAACCTGCTCTTTAAGTTGTAAGTAGAAGTATGTGGAATGGGACGCATACTGAAGCCTGCAGCTTAAACGGCTATGAATCTGTGATATGCTTTACCATATTTGCTTGTCCGGGATTTTACTTCGGATTTTCGGCTTTATGAGTATTATAGTATTAATTGCTCATGTTCTACTTTATCCCTTGTATCCACCTGCCTCCTGTTCATTTTCTTATCATGCCCTGAGTACAGTCGGGTTGTATGTGCTTGGATTATGGTGACATGAGATAAAGGTATATAGATGAGGGTTTCCTTGTTTGGATTATTCCTTCGACGTACTAGTCTTATGGAGCCGTGATCTGAAACCATACAATCAGATTTGCTCGTCCTCGGCTCTATTTGGTTTTATCGCTTTACATATACTTACCCTTGCCCGCCACTTGGCTTTTGCTTCGCCACTCGCCTGGGGAGTTTCATCTGACTCCCCTGGATCCTCATGTCTAGGTCAAGGAGCTTGGAGCGTGTGGATTCCCCCAGTTGCTGATCAGAGTGGCGCAGCTGAAGCATGGATCCCCAGCAGACCGTCTGAAGCTCTATCCTTCCAGGCCCCCTTCTTCAGCTCCAGAGTTTTCCTATTATGACTCTGAGCCTCCATTTGTACTGTTCATACTTGAACATCTCTTTGTATTCTCGCAATTGCGCATATCAATGATGTAATATTCATGTAATATTGGATCACCTCTGGTGATAACTTTGTAATTGTACTCATATGTTGGAATGTATAATGCACCACGTGCTTCCGTACTCTGATTCTTGCCTGTACTGATGCTTAGCGTATATACGTGAGGGTATTTCTGACCTGCGTATATACGTCGCAGTAACGTCTCCGTACCCGCCGGGATCGGGGCGTTACAGGTTGGTATCAGAGCTTAGGCTCTCACCTCCTCAGTACGTCCAGATGGCAAATTAATGGTAAAGAAATTTGCAACTGGAATGCATGAGTCCTGATTATACAATCCAACTACAAGTACAGAGTTATCTATTTTCTTGATCATCTCTCCTTTGATTACTAATCCTTCCTATCTTACCCGTTTTGGTTTTTTCGAAGCCTTTATACCAACTTAAGATATGGATATACCAGAGGGGTAGTGGCTGGTTCTGAATGAAGCTATTATGTGATCTCTTCGATCAACTCTGTGAAGCTTGGTATTCTCAGGATTGATCCCGATCGGGTGATCTTTCAGAAGTCAGTAGTCGGGATTTTCTACGGGTATTCTATATTCTCGGTTATATCTTTCAGAGTGATCAATGCCTGGTATTCGGAATTCTCAATTATCGGTCTTCTTTATTATGCTCAAGACTATCAGGGTTTTCATTATCTTCAGTATTCTGGCTCATTCGTGGAGCAACATTAAGTATGCAGTACAGCGGGAATTCTATTGCAAAGCTGTGTTATCAGTCAGTATTATTCGGCATCATTCAGAGATTTATACAGCCGGAAGTGCAGAGGACGTCTATATTCTGGTTATTGTTCAGTCGACTTGAGAGCCCTACCTATAGTGCTTCATATCTTAATTGGTATAAATTCCACCCTTGTCCCCTTTGTGTTCAATTTACCCCTTATCAAAATGCGAGGACGCAATTTTTTGTAAGGTGGATGGATTGTAACACCCCGCTCCCAGAATACGTACTTAGTTGTGTATTCAGATTTTTCGATCGTATTTTTCGATTTACTTCCTGCATTTGTTTTGTATTATGAATTCCTTATATGATAGTTTTGTCTTGAATTTGGATTCGTGGACTCGGAGTCAGCCCTAGTCTGAACCGAGGGCCCGATCCTAGGGTATTACTCGATTTGGTCATTCTGGTATTCCGATTTAACCGATTTCAGTTTTGAACATCGTTTTCCAATATTTTAGATTTTCTATGATTTTCTAGAATTTTTCTGAATTAAATTGGAAATCTTCAAAACCGGTGTCGACCAGTGCCGCTGACCGATTCCCGGATTTTTAACTTGCAAACGGATTGGAATTTTAAGGAGTGTCTTTTTACACTATTTCTTAAAATCACATTTCCCATCTAAATACTTTTTCTGAGGATTTTATGAATTTATGAAAATTCCACCGGATTCGGTATCGGCCAGTATCGCTGGTTGATTCCAGAATTTTTAGTTTACAATCGGGATTGAATTTCTAGATTCCGCTTTCACTTTACTCTTAAAATCATATTATATTCTTTAATACATTTTCTGGGATTTTACGGAATTTATCAAAATCCGGCCGACCCGATGTAGACCGGTATCGGCGGTGGACTTCCGGATTTTTAATTTGAAACGGGATTTTATTTCTGAAAACCGATTTCATATTATTCCTCAGGATGACGTTTTCTACCTCCGGGTATTTTTTTGGGATTTTTTCGGAACAGTCGATTTTTCGCGATCATATTATAATATTATTATTTTTATCTTTTCTTTCTTTCTTCCTTTCTTTCCTTTCTTTTCTCACCAACCGCAGCCCCTCCCCCCACGTGGGTGACACCACCCCCTTCCCATCAATCCCTTCCTCCTTTTCTTTTTTCTTTTCTTTTTCTTTTTCTTTATTTTCCTTCTCCCTTATCTTTCTTCTCCTTTCTCTTCTTCTCTTTTCCCTTCTTCTTCCCCAATTCCTTGGCCGACTCACCCAACCAGTCACCCCGCCGGCGCCTCCGGCCACCACGACGCCGGCGAGAGACCCTCCGAACTCCGGCCAACTCCTCCTCCTTTCTCTTTTTCTTTTCCTTTTTTTCTTTTTCTTTTCTTTCTTTTCCTTTCCTTTCTCTTCCTTCACCAGATCCGGCCTCGGCGACCCCGTCACCGCCGACCTCCTCCCTCCTCCGGCGCCCCGGCGTGGGCAGGCCGCCGGCGAGATGCCGGCGGCCTTGGGCGCGGCCAGGGGGCCTTAGGCCCCCTGTGCGCTGTTGTGGAGGGGGCAGCAGCCCCCTCCTCCTTCTCCTCGGGGTGGCCGGCGCCACCCCAGTCTGGCGCCGCCGGCGTGTGCCGGCGGCCATGGGCGGCCAGGGGGCCCACCTGGGCCCCCTGTGCGTGGCCTGAGAGGGGGGCAACGGCCCCCCTTCTCTTTTCCTTTGCTGGAGGGGGGCACAGCCCCCTCCCTTCTCTGTTGAGGGGAGGGCGCTGCCCCCTCCTTCTCTGCCGGTGGCCGGCGCCGCCCGGCGCCGCCACCTGGCCGGCGGCCAGGCCGAGCTCCCCCAGAGGGGGGCGCTGTGTGCGGGAGCGAGGGGGCAACAGCCCCCCTTCTCTTTCTTTCTCTCTCCCTGGTTCCTTCTCTCATTCTCTCTCTCTCTCCCTGGTTCTCTCTCTCTCTCCTGCCTTCATCTCTCTCTCCTCTCTCTCTCTTCACTCTACCCTTTCTCTCTCCTCAGTTTCTCTCTCCAATCTCTTTCTCACTCTAGCTCTTCTCTCTCAACCAATCTCTTTCTCTGGTTCTCCCTGTCTCTCTCTGTTGTGTTGCTGACGCAGAACTCATCCCCGCGTCCAACATTTCCTTAACGCGATCCTCACGTTTTCGTGATAACACGACGCGGAGATAATACCCGCGTCTGTGATCTCCTCGTGCTAACGCGATGCGGAACCCAAGACCGCGTCCGCGTTCTCCTCGCGTCCTGATTTGAACGCGGGTCTCGAACCCCGCGTTTGTGGCTCCTACGCAACGCGACTCCCGCGTCTGTGATTCCTGCGTTTGCTAATCCCGCGACACGACTCCCGCGTCTGCGACCCCCGCGTCTCACTTTCAAAACCTGCGTCTCCCTGTGTCCCTTTCTCTCTCTAAGTTTCTCTCTAACTCTTTCTCTCTCCTCTTCACTTTCTCTCTCCTCACATTTATATATTATTATATTTATGGCGCGTGCGCGAGTTCCATGGATTCCAGACTTTTCGGCTTTTCGGTGATTTAGGCGAGTGTCCTCGCTCTCGCCTCCATTTGGGTTTCCCCGCTTTGTCGGGTCGACATGTATTTTATTCCATGTTTACATGTATTTTGTATTGGGCTGAGTCCCTGCATCTGTGTATGGCCGAGTGCCAATATCTGGACATGTATTGCTCTGTGACGAATGCTTGTATTAGGGTAGTTTCATTCTTGTACATATACCATGCCTGTGATGTGTTTTACTGCTTTATACTATGCGTGGCCGACCCTTCAGCCTCCGGTCACTCACTATCTCAAAAGAGACGTGATTGGGACCGTCAGGTTTCTCTGGACCCTTCAGCCTCCGGTCACTCACTATCTCGAAAGGGACGTGATTGGGACCGTCAGGTTTCTCAGCTCCGTCTGGTGAGCATACTTAGCGCTCAGTGCTTTATTCACTAAATTCGTTTGGGCGAGTTGCTGCCGGATTTTCTACTCGTATCCTAGACCGAGTATCCCGGTAACCTCGCAGAGCGCATTAGTGTCTAAACTCTGTTCGCTGCCTGTGCCTCCAGCTTGTTCAGCTCTGCCTGGTTATCATGATCAGCGTTCAGCGCTTTACCACTAGATTCGTCTAAGCGAGTTGCTGCCGGATTTACCGCTCGCACTTCAGTCGAGTCGTCCCGGTAACCTCGCCAGACGCTCCAGTGTTAAATACTGTTTGCTGTCTGTACTTCCAGCTTGCTCAGCTCCGCTTGGTGTGCTCAGTTACTATTCTACCACATGTCATTACTTCATACCTGTCCTTTACATGCTACTGTTTAACACATGTATATCACCTGGCAACTGATGTGTTATCACCTAACATCGGACATGCTACCACTTGGCAAGACCTCTTGTTATGATATGACTTGCCACCGGACTAATATCAATCGCTTGACATGACTGGTTACCTGCCAAATATCATCCTCTTGTCATGCTATCACTTGACACCCAGCATGATATACTTGACTCTCATGATTATCACGATAACGGGAATGATGACCTGACATCTTGATAGTACAAAATGTACTCCTGATACTCATGTGATACATTATAGTACGTACAGTACTCCTGATATATCTGCATTCTTGATATTCCTGATTTGCTCTTGCTCATTCCCGGAATCTGATAATCATCTAATAATTCATAAAAGAAACAACTTGCATCGGGTCGGGGGAAACTTGCGGCTATCAATATGTGTTCGTGTTTACAGTGGTATTAGGCATGTTGTGCAACTAAAACTTCCGGTCTGACCTGTGGGCCTCCAGGCGACCGAGGGGAGTGCTGGCTCCCTCCTTCTTGGTACCATCTTGATAAGGGCATCCTATAAGACCCTCCTGTTAGCCTTGCGGCAGGTTCCGTCCACCAAGCAACGGAACAATCCTGGGCCGTGGTCCCGGGTATGTACGGGACCCACTGTAAGCATAGTTCGTTGATACCCCCGCTGGTTTCCAATAACAACCTTGCTTTACTCGGATGTGGATCTATGTGTGCTGGGACGCTAGTTCACATATCTAGACATCAGGGTGAGACGAATAATTATAATAATAAAGTGCCAAGCTGATAACCTGCTCTTTAAGTTGTAAGTAGAAGTATGTGGAATGGGACGCATACTGAAGCCTGCAGCTTAAACGGCTATGAATCTGTGATATGCTTTACCATATTTGCTTGTCCGGGATTTTACTTCGGATTTTCGGCTTTATGAGTATTATAGTATTAACTGCTCATGTTCTGCTTTATCCCTTGTATCCACCTGCCTCCTGTTCATTTTCTTATCATGCCCTGAGTACAGTCGGGTTGTATGTGCTTGGATTATGGTGACATGAGATAAAGGTATATAGATGAGGGTTTCCTTGTTTGGATTATTCCTTCGACGTACTAGTCTTATGGAGCCGTGATCTGAAACCATACAATCAGATTTGCTCGTCCTCGGCTCTATTTGGTTTTATCGCTTTACATATACTTACCCTTGCCCGCCACTTGGCTTTTGCTTCACCACTCGCCTGGGGAGTTTCATCTGACTCCCCTGGATCCTCATGTCCAGGTCATGGAGCTTGGAGCGTGTGGATTCCCCCAGTTGCTGATCAGAGTGGCGCAGCTGAAGCATGGATCCCCAGCAGACCGTCTGAAGCTCTATCCTTCCGGCCCCCTTCTTCAGCTCTAGAGTTTTCCTGTTATGACTCTGAGCCTCCATTTGTACTGTTCATACTTGAACATCTCTTTGTATTCTCGCAATTGCGCATATCAATGATGTAATATTCATGTAATATTGGATCACCTCTGGTGATAACTTTGTAATTGTACTCATATGTTGGAATGTATAATGCACCACGTGCTTCCGTACTCTGATTCTTGCCTGTACTGATGCTTAGCGTATATACGTGAGGGTATTTCTGACCTGCGTATATACGTCGCAGTACCGTCTCCGTACCCGCCGGGATCAGGGCGTTACAGGTTGGTATCAGAGCTTAGGCTCTCACCTCCTCAGTACGTCCAGATGGCAAATTAATGGTAAAGAAATTTGCAACTGGAATGCATGAGTCCTGATTATACAATCCAACTACAAGTACAGAGTTATCTATTTTCTTGATCATCTCTCCTTTGATTACTAATCCTTCCTATCTTACCCGGTTTTGGTTTTTTCGAAGCCTTTATACCAACTTAAGATATGGATATACCAGAGGGGTAGTGGCTGGTTCTGAATGAAGCTATTATGTGATCTCTTCGATCAACTCTGTGAAGCTTGGGTATTCTCAGGATTGATCCCGATCGGGTGATCTTTCAGAAGTCAGTAGTTGGGATTCTCTACGGGTATTCTATATTCTCGGTTATATCTTTCAGAGTGATCAATGCCTGGTATTCGGAATTCTCAATTATCGGTCTTCTTTATTATGCTCAAGACTATCAGGGTTTTCATTATCTTCAGTATTCTGGCTCATTCGTGGAGCAACATTAAGTATGCAGTACAGCGGGAATTCTATTGCAAAGCTGTGTTATCAGTCAGTATTATTCGGCATCATTCAGAGATTTATACAGCCGGAAGTGCAGAGGACGTCTATATTCTGATTATTGTTCAGTCGACTTGAGAGCCCTACCTATAGTGCTTCATATCTTAATTGGTATAAATTCCACCCTTGTCCCCTTGTGTTCAATTTACCCCTTATCGAAATTGCGAGGACGCAATTTTTTGTAAGGTGGATGGATTGTAACACCCCGCTCCCAGAATACGTACTTAGTTGTGTATTCAGATTTTTCGATCGTATTTTTCCATTTACTTCCTGTATTTGTTTTGTATTATGAATTCCTTATATGATAGTTTTGTCTTGAATTTGGATTCGTGGACTCGGAGTCAGCCCTAGTCTGAACCGAGGGCCCGATCCTAGGGTATTACTCGATTTGGTCATTCTGGTATTCCGATTTAACCGATTTCAGTTTTGAACATCGTTTTCCAATATTTTAGATTTTTTATGATTTTCTGGAATTTTTCTGAATTAAATTGGAAATCTTCAAAACCGGTGTCGACCAGTGCCGCTGACCGATTCCCAGATTTTTAACTTGCAAACGGATTGGAATTTTAAGGAGTGTCTTTTTACACTATTTCTTAAAATCATATTTCCCATCTAAATACTTTTTCTGAGGATTTTATGAATTTATGAAAATTCCACCGGATTCGGTATCGGCCAGTATCGCTGGTTGATTCCAGAATTTTTAGTTTACAATCGGGATTGAATTTCTAGATTCCGCTTTCACTTTACTCTTAAAATCATATTATATTCTTTAATACATTTTCTGGGATTTTACGGAATTTATCAAAATCCGGCCGACCCGGTGTAGACCGGTATCGGCGGTGGACTTCCAGATTTTTAATTTGAAAACGGGATTTTATTTCTGAAAATCGATTTCATATTATTCCTCAGGATGACGTTTTCTACCTCCGGGTATTTTTTTTGGGATTTTTTCGGAACAGTCGATTTTTCGCGATCATATTATAATATTATTATTTTTATCTTTTCTTTCTTTCTTCCTTTCTTTCCTTTCTTTTCTCCACCAACCGCAGCCCACTCCCCCCACGTGGTGACACCACCCCCTTCCCATCAATCCCTTCCTCCTTTTCTTTTTTCTTTTCTTTTTCTTTTTCTTTATTTTCCTTCTCCCTTATCTTTCTTCTCCTTTCTCTTCTTCTCTTTTCCCTTCTTCTTCTTCCCCAACTCCTTGGCCGACTCACCCAACCAGTCACCCCGCCGGCGCCTCCGGCCACCACGACGCCGGCGAGAGACCCTCCGAACTCCGGCCAACTCCTCCTCCTTTCTCTTTTTCTTTTCCTTTCTTTCTTTTTCTTTTCTTTCTTTTCCTTTCCTTTCTCTTCCTTCACCAGATCCGGCCTCGGCGACCCCGTCACCGCCGACCTCCTCCCTCCTCCGGCGCCCTGGCGTGGGCAGGCCGCCGCCGGCGAGATGCCGGCGGCCTTGGGCGCGACCAGGGGGCCTTAGGCCCCCTGTGCACTGTTGTGGAGGGGCAGCAGCCCCCTCCTCCTTCTCCTCGGGGTGGCCGGCGCCACCCCAGTCTGGCACCGCCGGCGGTGTGCCGGCGGCCGTGGGCGGCCAGGGGGCCCACCTGGGCCCCCTGTGCGTGGCCTGAGAGGGGGGCAACGGCCCCCCTTCTCTTTTCCTTTGCTGGAGGGGGGCACAGCCCCCTCCCTTCTCTGTTGAGGGGGGGCGCTGCCCCTCCTTCTCTGCCGGTGGCCGGCGCCGCCCGGCGCCGCCACCTGGCCGGCGGCCAGGCCGAGCTCCCCCAGAGGGGGGCGCTGTGTGCGGGAGCGAGGGGGGCAACAGCCCCCCTTCTCTTTCTTTCTCTCTCCCTGGTTCCTTCTCTCATTCTCTCTCTCTCCCTGGTTCTCTCTCTCTCTCCTGCCTTCATCTCTCTCTCCTCTCTCTGTCTTCACTCTACCTTTCTCTCTCCTCAGTTTCTCTCTCCAATCTCTTTCTCACTCTAGCTCTCTTTCTCTCTCAACCAATCTCTCTCTCTGGATCTCCCTGTCTCTCTCTGTTGTGTTGCTGACGCAGAACTCATCCCCGCGTCCAACATTTCCTTAACGCGATCCTCACGTTTTCGTGATAACACGACGCGGAGATAATACCCGCGTCTGTGATCTCCTCGTGCTAACGCGATGCGGAACCCAAGACCGCGTCCGCGTTCTCCTCGCGTCCTGATTTGAACGCGGGTCTCGAACCCCGCGTTTGTGGCTCCTACGCAACGCGACTCCCGCGTCTGTGATTCCTGCGTTTGCTAATCCCGCGACACGACTCCCGCGTCTGCGACCCCCGCGTCTCACTTTCAAAACCCGCGTCTCCCTGTGTCCCTTTCTCTCTCTAGGTTTCTCTCTAACTCTTTCTCTCTCCTCTTCACTTTCTCTCTCCTCACATTTATATATTATTATATTTATGGTGCGTGCGCGAGTTCCATGGATTCTAGACTTTTCGGCTTTTCAGTGATTTAGGCGAGTGTCCTCGCTCTCGCCTCCATTTGGGTTTCCCCGCTTTGTCGGGTCGACATGTATTTTATTCCATGTTTACATGTATTTTGTATTGGGCTGAGTCCCTGCATCTGTGTATGGCCGAGTGCCAATATCTGGACATGTATTGCTCTGTGACGAATGCTTGTATTAGGGTAGTTTCATTCTTGTACATATACCATGCCTGTGATGTGTTTTACTGCTTTATACTATGCGTGGCCGACCCTTCAGCCTCCGGTCACTCACTATCTCAAAAGAGACGTGATTGGGACCGTCAGGTTTCTCTGGACCCTTCAGCCTCCGGTCACTCACTATCTCGAAAGGGACGTGATTGGGACCGTCAGGTTTCTCAGCTCCGTCTGGTGAGCATACTTAGCGCTCAGTGCTTTATTCACTAAATTCGTTTGGGCGAGTTGCTGCCGATTTTCTACTCGTATCCTAGACCGAGTATCCCGGTAACCTCGCAGAGCGCATTAGTGTCTAAACTCTGTTCGCTGCCTGTGCCTCCAGCTTGTTCAGCTCTGCCTGGTTATCATGATCAGCGTTCAGTGCTTTACCACTAGATTCGTCTAGGCGAGTTGCTGCCGGATTTACCGCTCGCACTTCAGTCGAGTCGTCCCGGTAACCTCGCCAGACGCTCCAGTGTTAAATACTGTTTGCTGTCTGTACTTCCAGCTTGCTCAGCTCCGCTTGGTTGTGCTCAGTTACTATTCTACCACATGTCATTACTTCATACCTGTCCTTTACATGCTACTGTTTAACACATGTATATCACCTGGCAACTGATGTGTTATCACCTAACATCGGACATGCTACCACTTGGCAAGACCTCTTGTTATGACATGACTTGCCACCGGACTAATATCAATCGCTTGACATGACTGGTTACCTGCCAAATATCATCCTCTTGTCATGCTATCACTTGACACCCAGCATGATATACTTGACTCTCATGATTATCACGATAACGGGAATGATGACCTGACATCTTGATAGTACAAAATGTACTCCTGATACTCATGTGATACATTATAGTACGTACAGTACTCCTGATATATCTGCATTCCTGATATTCCTGATTTGCTCTTGCTCATTCCCGGAATCTGATAATCATCTAATAATTCATAAAAGGAACAACTTGCATCGGGTCGGGGAAAACTTGCGGCTATCAATATGTGTTCGTGTTTACAGTGGTATTAGGCATGTTGTGCAACTAAAACTTCCGGTCTGACCTGTGGGCCTCCAGGCGACCGAGGGGAGTGCTGGCTCCCTCCTTCTTGGTACCATCTTGATAAGGGCATCCTATAAGACCCTCCTGTTAGCCTTGCGGCAGGTTCCGTCCACCAAGCAACGGAACAATCCTGGGCCGTGGTCCGGGTATGTACGGGACCCACTGTAAGCATAGTTCGTTGATACCCCCGCTGGTTTCCAATAACAACCTTGCTTTACTCGGATGTGGATCTATGTGTGCTGGGACGCTAGTTCACATATCTAGACATCAGGGTAAGACGAGTAATAATAATAATAAAGTGCCAAGCTGATAACCTGCTCTTTAAGTTGTAAGTAGAAGTATGTGGAATGGGACGCATACTGAAGCCTGCAGCTTAAACGGCTATGAATCTGTGATATGCTTTACCATATTTGCTTGTCCGGGATTTTACTTCGGATTTTCAGCTTTATGAGTATTATAGTATTAACTGCTCATGTTCTGCTTTATCCCTTGTATCCACCTGCCTCCTGTTCATTTTCTTATCATGCCCTGAGTACAGTCGGGTTGTATGTGCTTGGATTATGGTGACATGAGATAAAGGTATATAGATGAGGTTTCCTTGTTTGGATTATTCCTTCGACGTACTAGTCTTATGGAGCCGTGATCTGAAACCATACAATCAGATTTGCTCGTCCTCGGCTCTATTTGGTTTTATCGCTTTACATATACTTACCCTTGCCCGCCACTTGGCTTTTGCTTCACCACTCGCCTGGGGAGTTTCATCTGACTCCCCTGGATCCTCATGTCCAGGTCATGGAGCTTGGAGCGTGTGGATTCCCCCAGTTGCTGATCAGAGTGGCGCAGCTGAAGCATGGATCCCCAGCAGACCGTCTGAAGCTCTATCCTTCTGGCCCCTTCTTCAGCTCCAGAGTTTTCCTGTTATGACTCTGAGCCTCCATTTGTACTGTTCATACTTGAACATCTCTTTGTATTCTCGCAATTGCGCATATCAATGATGTAATATTCATGTAATATTGGATCACCTCTGGTGATAACTTTGTAATTGTACTCATATGTTGGAATGTATAATGCACCACGTGCTTCCGTACTCTGATTCTTGCCTGTACTGATGCTTAGCGTATATACGTGAGGGTATTTCTGACCTGCGTATATACGTCGCAGTAACGTCTCCGTACCCGCCGGGATCGGGGCGTTACACATCCTAAGGGTACAAATGTACACATTGTGGCCGCAAAAGGCCATTTAGCAAAATTTTGTTATGATAAGAAAATGCTTTAAATTTTGCTAATAAAAATGTTTGGGTTCCTTACAAAGCTAACCCTAAAGGACCAAAAGAAAATGGGTACCAAAATCCCCACCTTTTGTTTTTGATGTAGGTGCGGGCTCTCACAAAACGTGAGAGGGATGGTGCCTTGGTGGTGGTAGCACATGGACATGATGGACATACTTTTGATGCACCGCTATCAAGGAGGTTTGGTGGGACAACCACCATGTTTTGGAGATTTGGAGTTTAGTTCTTTGGTTTGGTAACTATCTCTAATAACTCCTAGTTTATTTACATGCATTTATGATTGATGATCTTTAGCATGTTCATATTTTATTTATTTTGTGCTTCATGTGGTAAATACTAGTTTAAATGTAGTTTTATCAAAACTTGTGTATATACGTGTACAAATAGTGAGCAACATTTGATTCATATACGTTTGCACTTCATTGTTCATTTGTACTCACTATATGCACACGTATAGCCTAGTTTTGATGATTCTCTCATTTACACTTGTTTTGTCAATTTTCATGTTTTACTTCATGTATATGTATTGTGTATTCAAATCTAATAAATATACATGTATACCCCATGAGTCATTTGCCTTCATGCAATTTACATTATGGACTATTTTCATGTTTGGGATATGTATGCATATTGTTAGTTTTGGATAAATCATACATATACCTAGAAGTTATGTTTAAATAAAAAAAAAAAACTTTCATGATTTGTTTGATAAAATAAGATTTATGTTTGCTTTGAGCTCATTGATTATCTTCATGGAAAATGCTAAACACATGATTCTTGTACACTCATACTTTATTTGTTTATTCATGACTTTGTTTCATGATTCTTTTGAGCCTTATAGATTTCGAGTGTCGATTCTTATGTATTTAGTATGCTTCATGGATATATTTATATTTGGATTTGAAGGATCTTTAACTAGTGTTTCAAAAAATTACTTTTAACTAGTTATTGTTCTTAATTTTTGAAAACCCCTTTCCAACTCCGTAATGGGTGGATGGATGGGCGAGTATGCCTTGTAAGCTTTATTGGAAAATTCTTTATCTTGAGCATATAATAGGTGGAAGGTTATGAGTTATATACTTGATCTCAATTGGTATTTTTATTTTGTATATACTCATATTTTGTTTCCTATATATGTATGCTTCATTTTAAATAATATCAATTTCTATTGATATTTTCATTTTCATACATATATAAAATTTATTTGTGCTTGGTTAAAATCGATTTACATATTTAAAACACAAAGTATGTTTATGCTAAGCTTGATTCAAATCCTTATTTTCAATTGGTTTCTCAATTGATATTTTAATAAGCTTATCCATTATTTTTAAAATTGATATTTTTATTGATATCAAAAATATGCAATAATTTTCAATTGGTATCAATATGTTTCTATATTTGATTAAAATTCAAAATTTGTAATGATTACTTACAATTGGTATCTTAAAATTTGATTTACTAAGATATCTCAAAATTTATTTTATTAAGAAAAATTCAAAATTTTGTTTGAATAAGAATAATTAAAAATGTTTTGATGTGAATTGCCTATATGCAAGGGGGCTTAACATCTCTTCTACATATAGATTCATGTTGACTGTATCTTATATTGAGGAGCTTGACAACTCTTCTTTATGTGGTACACGTGTATAGGGGGAGCTTCACATCTCCTCTTATGCATTGCATAAGATGCGTTATGTGAATTAGGGCTTGTCATCCCTCCTTCATGTATTGCATATATGTAGGGAAGTTAATTTAGCGTCTTCCTCTTCATGAATATATATCGCATATATCTTTTTATTGATTTACTTTATGTCACCCCTTTCTTGATTTTTGCTTTTGACAAAAAGGGGGAGAACATTTTGTTTTTACTTTAACCTCTTTGTTGATGATTGACAAAAAGAGGGAGAAGTATTTGGTATATATGCATGTTTTCCTTACTTTATTCATAAAGGGGGAGAAGTATTTATGTTTATGCATATGTTTTTGTTTTGCAAATAAGAGAAAAAGAATTTGACGAGTTTTATGCTTGATTGGCATGTTTATCTCCTTATATTTGCATACATGTTTATGTGCTTCATTGCCATATTTATTTGTTTATTGTTATGCATGAGTTAAGGGGGAGCTTCTTTGAAGCTTTACTTTAATCCATGCATATATAACTTCATGAGTTTTGTCATCATCAAAAAGGGGGAGATTGTTGGCCTAAAGGCCCATCACTCTAGTTTTGATGATGATCAACTCATGTAGTTATAGTACTAATGATCTTGTGTTTATTTAGTTTCAGATTTGTGATCAAGATCTTAGTAGGTGTGTAGCTTCAACAAAGGATTTAAAGTCAAGTTTTGGAGCTAGCACGGTTTGATTCAAGAGCTTGTGCATCAAGACCACATCAAGTACTCAAGAGGAGTCTAGCTCTATGGATCGAGTTTGGACTAAGTCAAGAAGATGTGAAGACTTCAAGTGAAGACCTTCAAGATCAAGACTTGAGTCTAGGTTTATTTTTATAAGATTTTATTTTTAGATAAAATGTAAAGGATAGAATAGTTGGTGGATTGCTCAAGTATACCATATACACACACACTCTTGATTTAGATGAGTTTTTATAAAAGAATTTATATTTTGGAAAAATACAAAAGAGTTTTCTTTTAGAAAAATACCGGTTTGATTTTTGGTATTTAAAGTTTACATGTATTTAACCAAAACCAAATTTAGAGCTTAATGTCAAAAATATAGATATTTCACTATGTATGTGTAGTGGATCATATCCATACACTCTATGCTTTAAAAGAGTTTAAAATATCTTGTTTTTGTATTTGGAGAAGTTTTGAAAAACCCAATTTTGGAAAAATACAGTTTTCGTTTTTAGCCAAAATTTTCAAGTTACAAAAATAGTTCAAATTGTTGGTAACATGTCTTGATTTTGCTCAAGCATGTTTGTTTGTCAAAGTATAATGTTAAAACTATTTTTGTAGATTTTTCATAATTTTATGGGATTTTATTTGAGCCAAAATGACCAACTTTTAATCCCTAAAATGACCTGTTATGGCTTCTGCCGGTCGACCGGACTGGTCGACCGTGCTTGAAGTCGGTCGACCGGGTCGGTCGACCGACGTGCACAAACATGCACGCCAGTCTGGCTGGAGGGCCGGTCGACTGGGACGGTCGACCATCCAGAGAGCTCTGCTCTCTGGAAAGGCCCCAGTCGACCAGGCGGTCGACCGGACAGAGAGTCTGCTCTCTGTATCCAGGCCACGGTCGACCGCTGGCTCAATGGTCAGAAATCTGTCCGTTGGCCGGTCGACCGGGCGGTCGACCGACAGCCAATCTGGCTCCCAACGGCTAGTTTTTTTAGCCCTATAAATTGGGGCTTTTGGGGGCTGTTATATACAAGATTTTAAGAAGAGTTTTGGGCTAGTTTTTCCCACTCATTTCAGTGGTTATATCCACAAGTTTTAGAGCCAAATATTTCCAATCAAAAGGGGAGTTTATCAAGAGTGTTTTAAAAGTGATTTTCTTGAGTTTTCCTCCACCATCTCAATCCTTGTTTTCTCACACAACACTTGAGCTATCCATTGCTATATCTACCTATAGGGATATTTGTTGTGAGATTGATTTTAGGTGATCAAAGTGTTGTGATCACCAAAGTTCCATCTTTGCTTTGAGGAGGCGGACAAGTGTGCTCGCGGTGTTTCGAGTTCGTGTGCGTGTTTGAGGTGCGACCTCGGTGAGCTAGTGGGCTTGTGGTGTGTACGGGACTAGAGAGTCCAAGGAGTTCAAGTGTGAACTCGCCTTGTAGGTGTTGCGGCACCGAGTGATCCGGTGGGATCGTTTTTAGTGAAAATCCTTCATAGTGTTGAAGGCGGGGACGTAGAGCAAGTGTGCTCAAACCTCAAAACAAATATCTCGTGTTTGCGATTGCTTTCTCTATCTCTCTTGTTTATATCTTGCATACTATTATTGTCTTTATCATTATATGCTTGATATACATTGTGTGCTTATTGATATATGCTTGGGGATTGTTTGCTAACACTTGTATTCAATCAAGAGAGCCAACGCGGCACCTCAACTCTTATTTAGAGGAATCTTGAGGAGTTAGTCCAGAGCCCTTCACGGGGAATCCGGCTACACTCTTGTGTTATACGTGGTGTTTAGTATAAGAAGTTTTAGTTTGCATTAAATAGTATTTAATTCCGCATTAAGTGACCATTAGATTAGCCATCACCTATTCACCCCCCTCTAGGTAATTTACAGGATGTGGATGCCAGTACGTGGCATCACTGACTTGGGTACATGAGCGAGTAGGGGTGAAGGCCATGCTCTCCAAAGACAACCTGTCAGGGTTGAAGTCTATTGATTTAGATTTCTGTGAAGACTGTGTCTACAAGAAGTAGAGAAAAGTCAGTTTCTCGAAGGTGAAGAAGTCCCTGAAGGCAAAAAGATTGGAGCTGATACATACTGATGTATGGGGTAAGCTTTCTGTTCCATCTCTTAGTGGCTTATTATATTTTGTGACCTTCATTGATGATGCAAGTAGAAAAGTCTGGATTTACTTCATGAAGCAAAAATCAGAAGTATTTGATGTGTTCAAGAAGTGGTTGGCCCAAGTTGAAAATGAGACAGGTCTGAAGATTAAGTGCTTGAAATCAGATAATGGGGCGAACACTGTGATAGTAGGTTCGAGGAGTTCTGTGCTAATCGAAGAATCAAAGGAGTAAAGACGGTTCTAGAAAATCCTCATCAAAATAGGGTGGCCGAGTGCATGAATAAGATCATTTTGGAGCGTGCCAGGAGCATGCGGATACACGCAGGATGCCTAAGCAGTTTTAGGTAGATGTAGTCAACAGGCGGTGTATCTGATGAACAGAGGACCTTCGATGCCTCTGAATTATGGGATTCTGAAGGAAGCAAGGACAGAAAAAGAGGTAAACCTGAACCATCCGCGTACATTGGATTGTATCTTTTATGTATATGTTGAACTAAATCGCAGGAGCAAGTTGGATTTGAAGTCCAAGAGGTGCATTTTCATTGGGTACGGAACAAGCGAGTACAACTATCAGTTTTGAGATCCGGAGAATCAAAAGATCTTTAGGTAAGGATGTAATATTCAATGAGAGGAAGGTGTACAAGGACATGCTGTTGGGCAGGAGCATTCGGAGAAGGATCTCAGAGTGAAACCTCAGAGCACTCCAGAGCAGCAGAGTAGTGCTGCAGATTCGGAGTTTGTTAAACTTGATGATATTCCTGTAGAGAAGATTTAGAGCACTCTGGAAGTCAATGAGGAATGTCTAGTAGAGTCACCAACCCCTCAAACTGAGGTGAGGCGATCGACCAGGCAAATCAAAGCTCTGGAGAGATACTCTCCTTCTTTACACTATATGTTATTAACTGACAGCGGTGAACCCGAGTGTTACGAGGAAGCCTTGCAAGTGGAAGCCAAGGACAAGTGGAAGCTTGTTATAAATAATGAGATGGAATCTCTCATGAAGAACCAAACATGGGACTTGTTGAGCTGTCTGAAGATGAAAAAGCCATGCATACAAATGAGTTTATCGGTTTAAGGAGGAGAATGACGACACTAAAAGGTACAAAGCGAGATTAGTTGTGAAGGGATTTCAACAGCGGAAAGGTATTAATTTTATAGAGATTTTATCTTTTATTGGGAAGTTAAACACTATTAGATCTATTTTGAGCATTATGGCGGCAGAGAATTTACATCTAGATCAGCTAGATGTTAAAACTGCATTTATCCATGGTAAAGAGGGCATCTATATGATGCTGCCACAGGGATATATAATATCGTATAAGGAGCATTTAGTTTGCAAGCTCAAGAAAAGCCTTTATGGCTTGATACAAGCTCGTAGGTAGTGATATTTAAAATTTGATAGACTTATGACTAGTAGTGGATTTACAAGACTATAAGCTGATCATTGTTGCTATTCCAAGTATTTTGAGAATTCCTACATCATACTACTTTTGTATGTAGATGACATGCTTGTTGCTGGTTGAAGCATGAAGGAGATTGTGAATCTCAAAGCTTAGTTGGAAAGTCTCAATGAAAGACTTGGGTCCCGCGAAGAAGATACTGAAATGAGGATCAGTAGAGAGAGTATGAAGACTGTTGAAGCTATCACAAGCATAATACATTGAGGTGCTCTCGAAGGCACAAGAACTGAAGACTGAAGATGAGAAGAGTCTCATGTCGAATGTGTCATATGCATCAGCTGTGGGAGCTAGATATACGTTATTGTCTGTATGAGGCCAAACATTGCTTAAGTAGTGGGAGTTGTTAGTAGATACATGAGTAATCCCAGGTAGAAGTATTGGATAGCAGTTAAGTGGATCTTGAGATATCTGAAAGGAGGTTCAGATATGGCTTTTGTTGGCCCAAAGGCCCATCACTCTAGTTTTAATGATGATTAACTCATGTAGTTATATTACTAACGATCTTGTGTTTAATAAGTTTCAGATATTTGATCAAGATCTTAATTAGTGTTTAGCTTCAACAAAAGATTCGAAGTAAAGTTTTGACGCTAGCATGTCTTGATTCAAGAGCTCGCGCTTCAGAGATCGCATCAAGTACTCAAGAGGAGTCTAGCTTTTTGGGTCAAGGTTTGGACCAAGTCAAGAAGGAGAAGAAGATTTTCAAGAGAAGATTTTCAAGACTTGAGTCTAGTTTTGTAAGTATTAAGAATTTATTTTTAGATAAAATGTAAAGGATAGATTAGTTGTGGATTACTCAAGTTCACACACACACACACTCAAGTTCAATACGTTTGGTTTTCGGTTTAACCGGTTTTGAATTTCAAGTATACATATATATGGTTTTCATGAATAGATAGAATCAAAACAAGTTTACATGGTTTAATATCTATTAAATTTCATCTATATACATCTATGCTTCATATATTTAGAAAAAAACTTATTTTGATGATTCTATTTCATATATATAGAGTTTTGTATTTAACAAAACTTATCTTTGGATTTAATGTCAAAACATAGATATATCTTTTAAATGTGTATTGGATTCTATCCATACACTCTATGCTTCAAAAGAGTTTAAATATCTTGTTTTTTTTTGTATTTATACAAGTTGAGAGAAATCGGTTTTCTATTTCAAAGTTTAGTTTGGAAAATACTGATTTTGTGTTAAAGCTTAATTTCTATATCACAAAAATAGTTCAAATAGTTTGTACTATGTGTTAATTTTATTGTCGCACATATTTGTTCTTCGAATATTTATAAGAACTTATTTTTGTAGAATTTATGAGATTTTATGGGATTTTATAGGTGTTAAAAAGACCAAGTTTCAAACCCTTCAATCCCTAGCCTGAGCCTGCTGGCGGTCGACTAGGGATGGCTAATGGGGCGGGTCGACCCGCTTCGACCCGCCCCGCCCCGCCCTGTGCAACCCGTTTGAGTCGCACAGGGCGGGTTGCGGGTCAACCCGGACCCGCCCCGTTTAGGGGCGGGACAACCCGAGTTGACCCGTCCCGTTTAAACGGGACGGGTCAGATTCGTCCCGTGATGAATCACGGGACGAATCAGGTCGGGAAAAATTTTCCCCAACCCCTCCTCTTTCTTTGTTTTTTTTAAGTCCTATATTATTATATATGTGAGACGGAAAAATTAATTTCAGACCCCTATTTTATTTTTTTATTTTTTAAACCCTCAATAGCTTAAAAAATTACATATTGTGGTAAATTTGAAAATTTTAAAAATAAAATAATAATAAAATTCGAGACGGGTTAGACCCGTCTCGGCGAATCCGGGTAACGAATCGGGTCAGAGACCCGATTTGTTACCCTGATTCTTGATTCGTCTCGTTTGGATTCATTACGAGACGGGTTCAACCCGTCTCGTACGGATTCGTTAGCTAACGGGACGAATCAACCCGATTCGTCCCGTTAGCCATCCCTACGGTCGACAGGCCGATCGACCGAATTAGAGGTCGATCGACCGGTCGGTCGACCAATGTGACAAGGACGTGCACAGGGCCTTGCCTATAAGGTCGGTCGATCGGACAATCGACCGACTGTAACTGCCCAACTCTCGGGTAGTGCTGGTCGACCGACAAGACTGAGTGCCTTTAGGCTCGGTCGACCGGTAGGCGAGTTTGCCTAGAGCGGTCGACCGGTGGCTCAATGGTTAGAAATATGACCGTTGGCCGGTCGACCGGCCGGTCGACCAACAGGTCAAAATTGACCTTTTCTAGACCCCAACGGCTATATTCTTGAGAGCCTATAAATAGGGGGTCTCTTAAGCTGTTTTAAGGAGTAAAAAGATCATGACAATTAACTGCCCAAAGTGATATTTTATCACATTAGTCTCGTGCTGAGATTTAAATGGTCAAAAATGACCATAAGAGCTTGCAGCGGAGCAACTCACAACGGAGCTAAAAGAGCTTCATGCGAAGTTAAAAGATAAGCTCACAACAGAGTTAAGGGTAACTAGTGCGAAGCTACCACAGAGCTTGCAGCGAAGCAAAACAGAGAGCTCTCAACAGAGCTATGAAAAGCTTCATGCGAACCTAAAAAATGAGCTCACAGCGGAGCTACTGAGCTTGCTGCGAAGCTAAAGTTGAGCTTGCAGCGAAGCTAAATGTTAGCCTCTTAGGTTTTTTTAGAAGGCAAATGCTTGGTTCATTGTCTGCTTCACTGAATAAGTAGAGTCCAAGTCATTTGGTTTGTCCATCAGGGATGAACAGGTTCTCAACCTGTTTGTGACTTGTCTTTTAGAAGTGTCCACAAGTTTGATATTGTTCGGACTGGTTGCAAATCTGCCTTGGAGTTTGTCTTTTCGGAGTGTCAACAAACGGTTTCTGGTGTTGATCACAAAGCGAGCAAACCTTCATGACATGAATACCTCTCTTGACAAGGTTGTCAGCCGTGAGCAAACGATTATGGAATGAGAGCCACATATAAATCTTGGTCTTCAAGAAGCTTGGGTGGTCTAAATTCAACAAAAACAATTACTCACATCTTAAAAACCCGGGACGCTTTTATAGAGGGAGCTGATGGAGAAAGTATCATTTTGTTTGAACTTCCAATTTCGAGTATGTTGGGTATTGGAAAGTTTTTAAGATTGAAGGAGGCAAGGAGAACATTGAGTTTGTTGAGAGTGAAGTTGCGTCCATCTTCTAAATCAGGAAGCCCAAATTACACTTCCATTTAAAAGAGCATGTTTGCTTGTCAACCGCTGCCATTAGATTCAGAGCAAGCATGAAACGATTAGGAACTTAATAACAAGAGTGTCTTCACTCACCCAATGATTAAGACAAAATCTTGTGGAATAGCCATTTCCCACATCAATCACAATATTGGAGGCAAAAGCATTAGCGGCCTAAGAACTCCTCGCCAAAATGGAGAAATGAGGCCGTTAAGAGTTTGTTGAAGTTCAAAAGATCTCCTCCTTCTATAATAATTATGTAGAACAAGGGCGGCCCAAGGGGAGTGGTTCTCGTGGAAGAGCCGCCACCACCATTTTGCAAGGAGTGAGATATTGACAGCTTGAAGATTACATACAACCAAACCCCCTTAATTTTTGTGCGAGCACACTTTCCTCTAATTCACTAGACAAAGCCCACCATAAATATCTTTAGCTCCTTTCCAAAAAAAGGCCAGGCGAATACAATCAATAGCAATGATAACTCATTCTTGAGAAAGAATGACATGTAATAAAGAGGTAAGGCAGACACATTCAATTTAGAAGTATAAGACGACCACCTTGAGAGAGAGAAGTTACTGTTGGCCCAGAGGCCTTCCACTCTAGTTTTTGATGATGATTAACTCATGTAGTTATGGTTTACTAATAATCTTGTGATTTTAACTTTCAGATCATTTAGCAAGATATTAGTTGGTGATTAGCTTCAACAAGGAGTTTAGAAGCTTTTCATGGTGATTCCAGTGCCCGAGCATCAAGATCATACCTTTGCACTTGGTGGATCACGTTTGGGATCGAGTCGGCTTGAAGATGAAGATCATCAAGAAAACTTAGGTATCCTAGTTTTAGGTTTGTGTGTTTTAGATCCATGTGTAAAGATAAGAATAGTTGATATGCTCAAGTGCACAATACACACACGTTTTATGGTTTTTCGATTTTTAGTTTAACCGATATTTGTTTTCATGAATAGATTGATCAAAACAAGTTTAATTGGTTTATGTATAGTAGATTCATTCTATACATGCATGCTTAACTTTTAAACAAACTTATTTTGACTTTTCTATTCATGTGTTGAAAAATCCAAGTTTGATAAAATACAAGTTTTGATTTTTGTAAAAATGTTAAAACACAAAAATGGTTTCATATGCTTGATATTTGAGTTAAAATGTTTATCACATGTTTATATATCAATGCAAATGATAAAACTATTTTTGGGTATTTTTACAAGAGATAAAAGATTTTTAGAAATATTCTTTACATGTGTTTCTGACCCAGAACAGTGGCTGACAGGCTAGGACGGCCGACCGCACGGTCGACCGTACCAAGGGCCGGTCGACCCTGCGGTCGACCGACGTGCACAGAGTTGTGCACGTCTGGCAGCACAGTGGGCCGGCTGGCCGACCGGACCAGAGAGCTTTGCTCTCTGTATCTGGGCGGTCGGTCGAGCGGTCGACCGGATGCCCCAACGGTCATATTTCTGACCGTTGGCGGTCGGCCGGCCGGCCGACCGCAGGCCTGTCAGGCTGCCAGATCAGCCTAACGGCTAGTTTTCTGTTTTGGCTTATATAAACCCCATTCCTTTGGGATTTTGGCCAAGGTTTTAACAAGAAAAATTCCTAGTTTCTCCAGAGTTTAAAAGAAGTTTTCAAAGTGTTTTAGAGCTAAAAAGATTTCATCCTTGTTTTGTTTTAGAGTTTTTGAAAAATCAAAGAAAATAGAATTTTGGGAGATTTGGTTTGTTCTTCATTTATATCTTTTACCAAGAGTTTTTTTCAAGTATTTTTCTTTGAGTTTTTATTTTCAAAACTCTAGTTTTTCCACACTTGAGCTATCATCTATCCTATTCTATTAGGATCATTGTTTTGTGGAAAAAGAAAGTGTTTGAGGTTGATTAAGCCTCCAAGTTGTAAACCCTCCTTGACTTGTTGTATCCCTCTTTGGTAGAGGTTGATCGGAGTGGTATTGTTTGGATCCCTCTTCGGTAGAGGTGATTGTGTTTACTCTCTCTTTTGTGAGGTGGAGTTTGGTTGTTGGCTACGGGCCTCTTCGGTAGAGGTGGATTTGTGGTTGTATTGCCTCGGTGGCATTGTTGGTTGAGAGAGGAGTTCGGTACTCCTTTTAGTGGTTTGGAAATCCTTCACGGTGGTGAAGGCGGGGATGTAGAGCTAGGGGCTCGAACCTAGAAACATATCATTATGTTTGCGTTTGATCCAATTTCTCTTATCCCTCTCTCTCTTTTATTTGTGCAAAGCATCTTTCATTTCATATCATTCATATTGCTTATGTAGTGCCTTGCATTGTTCATATTGCTATATCTCTTATATGCTTGGATTATTTGTGTGTGCCTCACTTGTACTTAACCACAAGAGCTTCATATAGCACCTCAACCCATATTTAGGGGAATCAAGAGGAGTTAGTCCAGAGCCCTTCACGGGGAATTCGGCTACACTTGTTGGTTGTATTAAGTGTGTTGCAAAATTTGTTTAAGCTTCCGCATTTAGCGCACTTAGTTTCTAGATTAACATTTACACCTATTCACCCCCACTCTAGGTGTTTTTTCAATTGGTATCAGAGCCTACGCTCCTGATACTTTAGGCTTAACATCCTAGGAGTGAGATCCCTTGTTTGCTAATCTTCCATTTGCATTTGCACATTTGTTTGCTTGCACACATATAGTTTTCACACATCATGGATAGCCCTCCTATGTTTGATATCTCTAGACTTAATGTTTGGAAGGTCAGATGAGTTGTTATTTGAAGACCCTAGGATTGCATGTTTTTCTTGCCGCTACCAAGAAATGCTATCTTGGTAATAGCAACCATATAGGGGCCAATGCAGAAGCCCTTGAGGCTATTAGAAGCACGCTTTCAAAAGATTATCTTATGCATGTTTCTAACCTTGATTCCGCCTTTGCAGTGTGGAACAAGTTGACAACCACCACCACCTCCGAGCTTCAAATGCCAATCCAACAAGAGGAGGAATCTAGTGGAGAATCCGAGCCACAACAATGCCATATGATCTAAGGGAATGACTCCCTTGAGGTACAATCGGAAACTCAACTAGATAGTTTTGATTCTAGTTCTTCATATGATGAGAATATTGATGCCCATGCTTTGAATGAAGAACTATCTAATGTGTGTGAAAATTAATTGAAAAATATAAGATTTTGAAAAAGAAAAGTCTAGGCCTTGAAAAAGAAAATATAAGTTTGTATTCTAGACTTAACAATATTTTGCAAGAGAAGGTTGAGGTCTATAATGAAAGGGATTCATTGAGATCTCAACTTGAACTTGCATTAAAATAAAATAAAATTTTAAAATCTAAAAATGATTGTGAAATACTTTTGAAGAAAAATAAAAATTTGTCTTCAAAAGTTGATTTTGTTTTAAAAGAGAATGAGTCTTTGAAAATGAAATTGTTTTCATTACAAAAGAATTAGATATTTGTGTTAAGAAAAATATTTCTTTGAAAAATGATATTGTTTCTCATGTTTGCCATGCTAGGGTAGTATCTCACACTTCACCCATTGCATGTACCTCTTCTTCTAGGATTAATGATGATATTTGTTTGCTTAAGAAGAGTGTAGATTGTTTGGGCTTCATTTTGAGCTAATGTGTAGTGGGTCATACACGTTTGGAAACCTTGTTTCGAAAGAAACAAGTTCCATCTATTATGCATACACACCCCCCACGGCATACACATGCTCCTCACGGACACCATCACACTATGTATGCTCATGTGTACACTTATACACATTGTGAACGTAAGGGGCACCTTGCTAAATTTTGTTATGATAGATTACATACTTCAAATTTAGCAAATAACTTTGTTTGGGTTAGAAAGGTACTAACCCCCATGGACCCAAAAAGTTGTGGGTACCAAAGACCCCCCTCTTATGTTTGATGTAGGTGTGGGCTCTCACATGACGTGAGAGTAGCGGTACCTTGGAGTGGATGCGTTCCGAGCTTCATGGAAAACATTTGGATGCATCACTTTTAAGGGAAGGTTTGGTGGATAGGACCACCATGTTTTGGAGTCATGGAGAGTTGCCTCATAGGTTTTGGTAACGGTCTTTTACTCCTTATTTATTTATGCATGCTTTTCATTTTATTCATTATTTATAGCATGTTTTGATGTTTATAGATTATTATGTTCATGCCATGATTATTAGACCCTTGACATGCATGTATAGCCTTTTGAGACACCCATGTTTAATATGGACCATTATTTTAGTGTTCTCACCTTTATTTAGCTATCATGTTTATCATAGGTTTACTAACATGTGGATTTACAAAATAATCATGTTTATGATTTTCATGTTGATTTATATCCCGTTTGATGCTTCATGATTTGAATATATGTTTTAAATGTTAGTTTTCATTAAGACTAGGTATATATTTGTGCATATAGTGGGCCACAAATAAATCTATATATGTTTGAGCTTGAATGCTTATTTGAACCCATTAGATGTGCTAGTATAGTCTAGTTTTGATGATCCATGCATTTGAAACTTGTATTCCCATTCTTAAATTTGTTTTATGTTTATATGTTTAACTTCATGTATATGTCCATTTTATCCAAATTATTGTTATACATATACATCCTTTGAGCCACGTGCCTTCATGCATATATCTTTGTGGACTCGTTGTGTTTGGATATGTATGTATACCTTAGTTTGTATAGGACATACATATACCTTGAAGATTAAATAAGTTTTTTTTGATGATTTTCTTGTTTTCAAGGAATATTGAGCTTATTGTCCATTTTCATGATTATGATCTTCACATTGTATTTGTACACTCACATTTATTGTTTACTCATGTGTTTGTTTTCATGAGTCATATTTATGCTTAATTGATTATGAGTGTTGACTATTTTGTGAATTTCATGTCTTCATGAAAAATATTTTATTTTATTCCTTACTTGAAGGATTTCGTACTAGTTTACAAATTTTTCATATAACTAGTTACGTTATTCTTCGATATGGTAGAGATTTTCAAACATACTTTATTTTTCAAATCTATTTTTGAAAACCCCGACCTTCCACGGGCGGATGGATGGGAGATCATGCTCATATATGCTTTATATTGAAAATCATTTTAAAACTTGAACATGTGATGGGTGGTTGGTTATATGAGTTATACACTTGATCATTATTGTTGTTTCAATTGGTATCATTGGACTCTTTCAATTGGTATCAATATTAACATTTTTGTATACTCATATATTTTTTTGTATATGTATGCTCGCACTTCAAAGATTATCAATTTCAATTGGTATCTATTTTTTCATACATATATATATATATATATATATATATATATATATATATATATATATATATATATATATATATATATATATATATATATATATATATATATATATATATATATATATATCTTGTTTATGCTAAACTTGAGTTTCAACTTTGTTTCAATTGATTCAATTTTCAATTGGTTTCTTAAACAAGCTTATGCATGTGTTTTGTTGATATTTCATAAAGGGGGAGAAAATTCGATTTTCATATTTCAATTGATATTTGTATTTCCACTCCCTTACTTTATGATAGAAAATAGTCATTTCATTTGATATCATATACTTAAAAGGAAAATACTCTATTTTGATATCAAGATGTTTATTTGAATGTGTTTTAAAAATGGTATCTCAAAATTTTGTTTTTTAAAAGATAAATACAAAAGTTTTAATTTGTATTGTCTATATGCAAGGAGAGCTTAACATCTCTTCTACATATAGATTCATGTTGAGTGTATCTTGTATTGAGGAGCTTGACATCTCTTCTTTATGTGGTACACGTGTGTAGCGGGAGCTTCACATCTCCTCTTATGCATTGCATAGCGTACGTTATGTGAATTAGGGCTTGTCATCCCTCCTTCATGTAATGTATCTATGTAGGGAAGCTTCACATCTTCCTCTTCATGAATGTATATCGCATATACCATTTGTTGGTTGACCTATGTTTACTTTCAATTGGTATCAAGATGCTACTTTGACATATTTTCAATTGGTACCTTAATTGATTGTCACCCCTATTTGGTTTTTGTTTTTGTTTTAGACAAAAAGGGGGAAAACATTGTTTTTATTAACCCCTTTATTGATTCATTGTTTCGAACAAAAAAAAAGGAGAAGATTTTGTTTTGTTTTGGTTTTTACCCCTTTGCTGATGATTGACAAAAAGGGGGAGAAAGATTTTGAGTTTGTTTGAGTTTTATATATGCATATTTATGTTTTGCATATATTAAGTTTAATTTAGTTTAATTTTAATTGGTATCTAGAACATGTTTTGTTTTTGAACATTTCATTGGATATCTAGAGCCTTTTATTGTTTATGCATTATCATTCATTGCATATTTATTGTTTATTTGTTTTATGCATGAGTTAAGGGGGAGCTTCTTTGAAGCTTAACTTTAATCCATGCATATATAACTCCATGAGTTTTGTCATCATCAAAAAGGGGAGATTGTTGGCCCAGAGGCCTTCCACTCTAGTTTTGATGATGATTAACTCATGTAGTTATGTTTACTAATAATCTTGTGATTTTAACTTTCAGATCATTTAGCAAGATATTAGTTGGTGACTAGCTTCAACAAGGAGTTTAGAAGCTTTTCATGGTGATTCCAGTGCCCGAGCATCAAGATCATACCTTTGCACTCGGTGGATCACGTTTGGGATCGAGTCGACTTGAAGATGAAGATCATCAAGAAGACTTAGGTATCCTAGTTTTAGGTTTGTGTGTTTTAGATCCATGTGTAAAGATAAGAATAGTTGATATGCTCAAGTGCACAATACACACACGTTTTATGATTTTTCGTTTTTAGTTTAACCGATATTTGTTTTCATGAATAGATTGATCAAAACAAGTTTAATTGGTTTATGTATAGTAGATTCATTCTATACATGCATGCTTAACTTTTAAACAAACTTATTTTGACTTTCCTATTCATGTGTTGAAAAATCCAAGTTTGATAAAATACAAGTTTTGGTTTTTGGTAAAAATGTTAAAACACAAAAATGGTTTCATATGCTTGATATTTGAGTTAAAATGTTTATCACATGTTTATATATCAATGCAAAATGATAAAACTATTTTTGGGTATTTTTACAAGAGATAAAAGATTTTTAGAAATATTCTTTACATGTGTTTCTGACCCAGAACAGTGGCTGACAGGCCAGGACGGCCGACCGCACGGTCGACCGTACCAAGGGCTGGTCGACCCTGCGGTCGACCGACGTGCACAGAGCTGTGCACGTCTGGCACCACAGTGGGCAGGCCGGCCGACCGGATTAGAGAGCTTTACTCTCTGTATCTGGCGGTCGGCCGAGCGGTCGACCGGATGCCCCAACGGTCATATTTCTGACCGTTGGCGGTCGGCCGGCCGGCCGACCGCAAGCCTATCAGGCTGTCAGATCAGCCTAACGGCTAGTTTTCTGTTTTGTCCTATATAAACCCCATTCCTTTAGGATTTTGGCCAAGGTTTTTAACAAGAAAAATTCCTAGTTTCTCCAGAGTTTAAAAGAAGTTTTCAAAGTGTTTTAGAGCTAAAAAAATTTCATCCTTGTTTTGTTTTAGAGTTTTTGAAAAATCAAAGAAAATAGAATTTTGGGAGATTTGGTTTGTTCTTCATTTATATCTTTTACCAAGAGTTTTCCCAACTATTTTTCTTTGAATTTTTATTTTCAAAACTCTAGTTTTTCCACACTTGAGCTATCATCTATCCTATTCTATTAGGATCATTGTTTTGTGAAAAAAGAAAGTGTTTGAGGTTGATAAAGCCTCCAAGTTGTAAACCCTCCTTGACTTGTTGTATCCCTCTTTGGTAGAGATTGATCGGAGTGGTATTGTTTGGATCCCTCTTCGGTAGAGGTGATTGTGTTTACTTCCTCTATTGTGAGGTGGAGTTTGGTTGTTGGCTACGGGCCTTATCCCTCTTCGGTAGAGGTGGATTTGTGGTTGTATTGCCTCGGTGACATTGTTGGTTGAGAGAGGAGTTCGGTACTCCTTTTAGTGGTTTGGAAATCCTTCACGGTGGTGGAGGCGGGGATGTAGAGCTAGGGGCTCGAACCTAGAAACATATCATTGTGTTTGCGTTTGATCCAATTTCTCTTATCCCTCTCTCTTTTATTTGTGCAAAGCATTTTTCATTTCATATCATTCATATTGCTTGTGTCGTGCCTTGCATTGTTCATATTGCTATATCTCTTATATGCTTGGATTGTTTGTGTGTGCCTCACTTGTACTTAACCACAAGAGCTTCATATAGCACCTCAACCCATATTTAGGGGAATCAAGAGGAGTTAGTCCAGAGCCCTTCACGGGAAATTCGGCTACACTTGTTGTATTAAGTGTGTTGCAAAATTTGTTTAAGCTTCCGCATTTAGCGCAGTTAGTTTCTAGATTAGCATTTACACCTATTCACCCCCCCTCTAGGTGTTTTTCAGTTACCTTCCACACGGCATGCTTATTTTCCACGGTCGATGATAAGTTGTCAATCCATTCTAGAAAAAGAAGGTCATCTTAATAGGGAGACCAAGATAAGTAAAAGGAAAGGACCCAAACTTACAATTGAGAATTGAAGCGACTTTCCTACCACCTCCTCAATTTCACTAAGATTATAAACAAAAAAATTTATGAGAGTTGATTTTTAATTTGGTCATCATCTCAAAAGCATAAAGAAGCAATTTGAGGTTGGACAGAGATTTAGTGTCTCTACTGCAAAGAGAAGAGTATCATCCGCATAATGGAGTCTTACAAGGCCATTTGACCATGGAAATGATCCCACCTTTTGAATGGATCTTCCAAAGCGTGGATCTTCCAAAGCATAGTTTCCTTCAATTCACGTGTCATCTTCTCACAATAGTGGCAATAATAAGCAGTCCCGAATCCAATGTGTAATTTGTTAGTTTTGGTCATAAACGAGGAGTTGGGGTCATTAATGAGGAGTTTTGGGTCATAAATGAGGAGTCGTCTAATTCGTTTATTGAATAGACGGTGTCAGTTTGAAGTTTAACCCATTTCACCTAATTTGATCCATTTATTTGAGACATAAATTTCTGATTCATACTCTTATAAAAGCTGAAAGATAAACTCATAGATGTCACAATTGTATTTAAAATTATAGATAAATCTCATTTGTGTTTTTGGTAAAAGTTGGGTGTAGTCTATAAAAAATGATGTTAGGGACATTTTCAGTCTCAATCTCATGTGTGTTCTATCACTATGATTTGAAGCAAACATGTTTATCGACTGGGTTGTGTCAGCTCGTTTAAATCCTGATCAAGTATGAGTTTGCAACATCGAGGTCTTGTTTGAGAACCAAAATTGGGGTTTGGAGACTATCAACATCATGAAATTGAGTACCGGGAAACTCCAATATCAATGCCGTTTTAGAAATCGAGGCTTGTATGAGTACAAGTCGCAATTTTAGAAACTATGTTGTCAAACACGTACTCAGTGAGTATATTAAACTAGTCAGATATGAATTAATTATAATTAAATTGACCCGACCCGATTATGACCTAATCCGACCCAATCCACTTGATACGCCTGCCTTCCCATCGACGCTTGTCCCTGGTAACTGCTGCTCATTTTCGAGAACAAAACAAAGACGGCTCCAAGTCCAAAGTCACCGTTAAAAACATTAAAAAAAGATCCGACAATTATTGAGGAGTTTTTGTTTGAGCCGTCTAAGCAATCGCAGCAGCCGGCTGAGAAAGAAGAAGAAAGAAAAAAAAAATCCAGTACTCCGTCCACCCTGGCCCCAAAAAGGCAAGGTTGGCACTTCCTCTTTTTGATTCCTCCACTTCTTCCAAAAGCCGAACGAACGCACTTTCGGCCTTTCCAAATACCCGCGCGCTCTCTCTCTCTCTCTCTCTCTCTCTGACTTCTCTCTCTAGCACCTTCTGTGCGCTTCAATTCATTTGGGGAGAGAGATCATCAAGCAGCGAGGATTGAATCGAGAGAGATATGGGTTGTGGGCAATCCAAGATCGAGCAAGGGGAGGCCGTCTCCCGATGCAAAGCCCGCAAGGAATTCATGAAGAAGGCTGTCTCCTCCCGCAACACCTTCGCCGCCGCCCACTCCGGCTACACCATCTCCCTCAAAAACACCGGCGCCGCCCTCAGTGATTACGCCGAGGGCGAGGTCCACCACCACCACCACCACATACCTCCCACCTCCTCCTCCTCCTCCGCCGACGCAGCTCATCCTTCTTCCTCGTCCTCCTCAGCCTCTGCCTCCACCTCCGCCTCCATCCCTTCCTCCTCGGCTGCCACCATCCTCCAGCCCCCATCGACACCCATCTCCCTCCCCCTCCTCCCCCGCTCCCCGACTTCGCGCCCCCTCCCCTGCAGCGCGCCGCCAGCATGCCCGACCTGCCCATCCCAAAGAAGCACCCCACCAGCAAGCCCCCCGCCGATGACGCTATACGCGAGGAGGACGATGACGGGGATGATGATGACGAGGATGAGGACGGCGGCGGTTCTGGTTCTGCTGCTGATGACGGCAGGATCGAACATCGCCGTCGCAGGAATAATACCAACAGCGGCGGCGATGTTCGTCCTCCTGCCCCGCCCCCGCCCCCGCCCCCTCCGGTGCCTGCGCCGCGGCAGGTGCGGGCGGAGACTTCTGGCTCAAGGAAGGCAGGTGGTGGGGCGCCGGTGTGGCTCAGCGATTACATTTTTGATACTGACAACATGCCTGTGCCTTCCCTGAGCCACCCTGAGCCCGAGGAGGTCTCACCGGCCACTACAACCACTGTTAGAGACTCTGATTCTGTAAGTGGCGGTGGGCGCGGGGATCATGATGATAACATCCGGGAAATTCCACAGGAGAAGGTTGTTACTGAGCCTCCACCGCCGCCACCTCAGCAGCCGCCGCAGCAGCACCAGCAGAAACAGGTGAAGAAGAAGGCTGTGCACCACCAGCATGCGGCGTCTGCCGGTGGAGAGACGGCAAAGAGGGGGAGGACGGTGGCATACACCGGACCGAAGGTGGATCTGTTGCAGGTCTTGAATGAGCTGGATGATCATTTCCTCAAGGCGTCCGAGAGTGCACACGAGGTTTCCAAGATGCTGGAGGCTACTCGCATGCATTATCACTCGAATTTTGCTGATAATCGAGGCAAGATATGATCGATAATCCTCTTATTTACCCTTATTAGTATTTTCGTATTTGTTTCTGCTACAATTATGTGTTAGTCCTGATATCAAAAGGGTGTTTCGCTTTCTAGAAGCAATAGGCTTCTGTTTGTGATTCAGTATTAGATTCCTATAGATTAGGATTCAATTTTATAAATTTGGATGTAACAATGGTAGAACAGATCAAAGCTTATGGTTAGTAATAGTTTCATGGATACTAAGAGTGCACTAATGTTATCCGTCGCTGGGTCCTAAAGAACTACCTGATAGATACCTATAAACCTGCCAGCAAATGCTTCATGTTTATTACATAGAGTAACAAACATGGATTACTACTTGAACAAAATCCAAACTGGGCTTTCATCCTTGCAGAGGAACTCTATATGAATTCTTTACATCGAGAGCAGGTTCATCCATTTGAGGTCCTGCTCAAGAAAGTTCAAGTTAGAGATATTTTTACTCAAATAATGGAAATTGTGAAAATTCTATTCATAATGGACTCAACTGTTTAGTTCGAATGCCGATCAGGTTAACATGATTACTTAAGCTATAAAGTCTTCCTCTATAAACCAAGCAGTCCGGGACACATTTCTCTGATTTATTTATTTTTAAATTTTTCTAACATGAAACCAGTGAAATTCAACTGAAATGGTGTTTCTTACCAGTCCGTTTTAGCCTCAATGACATTTCTGCAAAACAATAGCTACTCTACGAAACATCTTTGTTTGGGTTGAGCAGATTTTTTTTTTTTTTGAGCGTTAATTCAACATGTCATTTCTCCAAGTACTTCAAGTCATGGTTCAAAGTCGCGGTCTCGGCCGCCGACTCGGCTGGCACTGAGACGGATCGGTCGCGGCGATTCGGATCGGTGTCGGGCGATACGCGCAAAATGCTACATAGGAAGCTCAAAAATTCTGAAAAAATCATGACAAATCGTAAAAAATACATTCATCAAAATTCATGTATCACATGTTAAAAATAAATTTATTTTGAGGGGGTAACTAGGGAAATATCATAATTTCAGGGTAGTTTAAAATAAGAAAAAAATTAAGGGACAAAAATGAAAAAAATTTCAAAAGAAAAAAAGCAAAAAAAAAAGAGAGGATAAAGTCGCCCGATCTCTCTCTCTCTCTCTCACTCTCCCTCACCCGATCTCTCTCTCTCTCTCTCACACACACACACTCTCCCTCACCCGATTTCTTTCTCTCGCTCGCTCTCACTCCTCTCTCAATCGCTGTCCCTCAGCCTTCCCCCTCTCGCCCCCCTCTGTCTCTCCTCCTCTTTCCCTCCCCCTCTCCCCCTCTCTGTCCTGATCTCTCTCAGTCTGAGAGAGAGATCGGAACAGAGAGGGGATGGGGGAGGGGAGGGGGGAGAGGGGGAGAGATAGAGGCAGGCGACGACAGGAAGGCGGCGACGACGAGAAGGCAGGCGGCGAAAATGCTCAGGTATGTTTTGCTTCTTTTTTTTTTTTTTTTAACACGACTCGGTCAAGACTCGGCCGAATCGGCCGAGTCAGCCCGTGACTCGGCCGATTCGGCCGAGTCTTGACCGAGTCGTGTTAAAAAAAAAAAGCAAAACATAGCGACTCGGCCGATTCAGCCGAGTTGACCCGATTCTTACCCGAGTCGAGCGATTCTGAGCCGATCTCTTGAATCGGGTCTCGGAATCGTCTCGGCGGGTGCCGAGACGGATACGACTCAGCCGAGTCGTATCCGACTCGGCCGAGTCTTCGAACCGTGCTTCAAGTAGCCTCAAAAAGTTCATTTAGTAAAAAAATTGCAATGTGTATTCACCATTATTTAGTACATATTTCAATTTTGGATTAGATTGAAATGATCATTTTGTGCTAAAACAGGGAGTTAATCGGGCTTACAAACTTGAAGTAGTGACATCATTTGGTTTCATGATACCTTTGGTTGAAGAATTTCAGCGATTCAGTGTGAGCTTTGGTTTGTAATAGTCAAAGATGAATGAAATTTCATATAGTGAACCTATTATCTTCCATCTCATCTGGGCCCATTTGTGGTGGGAACACTTTGGGGGGGACTTCACGAACGAACTCAGTAGCATGTGATCAGCAATTAGATTATGATAAGCTAACTCGCAGAGAATTGAGGTTTTACAAGTATTAGAAGTTTCTTCAACCTGCCATGTGGTTATATATAAGTAACATCCATGGTGATTTGAAGATTGTCCAGAATATCTTGGATGATGATGATAATGATGATTCACTTTTTATGAAGCTTGGTGATACTTTTTGTTGAGGGAGAAATAACCCTCACTACATAGTCATGAATAATATCAAAAACTACTTGAACTTTACAATGTTGGATTGTTGATTTAAGGGCAATTTTTCAAAAAAAAAAACCATTAATTTCAAAATAATTTCAAAATTGACCTATCCCAGAATATTTTCAGAAATCGACTTCTTACAGGCCACGTCGGTGTCACGTCAGCGCTGACCAACAACGTGGCACTAGCGGGGATGGTTTTTAGTTCGCTTGGGGTTGGCAACCCCGAGCAAACCGATATTTTTTTGCCCTTTGTTCGGTCGACCGGGGTTGCGAACCCCGGTCAACCTTTTTTTATTTTGAGTTTTGGGCTCGGCCGGGGTTGCCAACCTCGGCCAAGCCAAAGTTGATTTTTTTTTTTAAATGATGAGTGTCGCTTCTTGCCTAGCCACCTTGTGTTTTTTCCTCTAGGCCGGGGTTGCCAACCCCAGCCAAGCCCCATCTCACTTGAACATCAAGTGAATGTTGCTTCTCAAAAATTTAAAAAAAATTGAAAAATGGTTCGGCTGGGGCAACCCTGGTCGAACCAAAAAATCAAAAAATATATACATATATATCGTGCAACTGGAGTTAGCAACTCTCGATCGGCTGATCGAGTGAACACAACTTAAAAAAAAATTGATTTGGCCGGGGTTGCCAACCTCGGCTGAACCAAAAACTGACCACCGCTAGCGCCACATTGGCGGGGAGCCGACTTGGTGTGTCTGAGGTCTAATTTTGGAAATACTTTTTGAGGAGGTCGATTTTTGGAATTGTTTTTAAAATGAGAGTTTTTTTTTTTGAAAAATTGCCCTTGATTCAACCGACTAATTTCCTAGGTGAATGATATGTGCATGAGCAACCTCCAGAGTCGAGCTGGTTACTAAAACAACTGCGGCTAATATTGCAATTTGCTTTTCCGAAATAGAGTTCCTATGAATAAAACTAGATGTGGTAAGTGTTAAGAAGGTGGCCACTTCTATATAAACCTGAATCTTCTTGACTGCTTCGTGACTTCTATCAAACAAAAGATGACATATCCAATGCATATTTGATGCTTGAGGAAAGGACCTGAATTGTTTGCCAGGTGGATGTGAGCAAAATAATTGAGTTATTTTTTTACAGAGGATGGATGTGAATTTGCTAGATTGCTTCATCAGTTGGGCCTCTGGGACTAATAGTGTTCTTTCAGTATTCTCCCTGATTGAAAGAAGAAAAATCATTCTGCTTATCCATTTTAAGCAGTCACTTAAGTACTAATAGTATTTAAAGAATATTTGTCAGCCTTAGTAAGTATGCTGATTTTAGTAGACAAACTAGCATCAAATGCTATTGCTTGATTTTTCATTTTGTCCTTAATGAGTAATCTCTTGTTTACTTCTAAGATTGTGTCAGATCTATTGTTCTTCTTTTGTGTGCAACTTATAGTAATCTTATATCCATGTTTTACAGGACACATTGACCATTCTGCAAGAGTCATGCGGGTCATCACATGGAATAGATCATGTAAAAATATGAAAGATGAAGGAGATGGAAAGGACGATTTTGATAATGAGGAATTAGAAACTCATGCCACTATTCTGGATAAGATGCTTGCATGGGAAAAAAAGTTACACGAAGAAGTGAAGGTAACTATTTTTTATTCATGCAGATATTGTTAGATTTGTTTAATTGTTATTGTTATTTTCTTGCATCATATTACTAATTCAAACTGATGTGCTTGTCTCTACACTTGTTAAATTAGTTCTGTAAATCAGGTATCAGAAATTTACTCTGTTAAAACTTAGGTTGTGGAAAGCATGATATGCTGTCCAATAGTTCAAATCCCTGTAAAGTGGTATTTCTTTTGAGAAATCAAATAAAATAATAATACTGAAATGTTAGTATATGATGTAAACTCTGATGCCCTGCAATACCATCTAGTAACCAACCTTTTCAATGAAAGCAGGTAAATAATGGCAGATTTTGTTGCTAGATAGAGCCAGGACATATATTTCCGGTTTATGATAAGAAATAAGTTGTTTTATGTAGGAGTTCGACAACTGTTTTTTTTTTTTGTTTTGTTTTCAATAGAATTTAATATAGTTATTATCCTTATAAGGTGTTGAGGCTCCTGCCTCGTGCCAGATTCTGGGTGTCAAGTTTCGGTTGTATGCCTTCATGCGGCCATAATTAATATGACAGCTAATAGAATTCACAGTTATTTATCTGTAACAAAAAAAAGTTCAATTGGACTGTTAATTAATGACAAAAGAAACATAATTAAATGACAGCTACAGTATTACTCACTTTTGATGTATGGTTTCTTCATCTGCAGCTAAGCCCCAGTTTTTCTGTATCCAGATCTTTATGTTATAAAAGCTTATTCATTTTATTGTATATCAGTTTTCTTGATTTCTTACTTGATCAAGAAAAGATTAGCTATTTCTTTTAAATATCTGTGGAAAATCTTCCAATTTCCCATTCTTGTTATGCTTTCTAATATTTCACAGGACTTGTATTTCTATTTAGGACATACTGGTATACTTTCTGACATACTCCAACATAGATCTTGCATGTTAACTTCGAACTTATAAAATTTTCAAAACATACTGGGAAGAGTTTAGGTTTATAACGTAAAATATGTTCAATTATTTTGTTCCCCTGAACCTTTGTGTTGCTGTATTTGCGATTACGATAAGTTGATCACATTTACAGAAAGATGGTATTTTTTTCCTCAATTCATGTGCTAGGCATCTTAACTGTTCATGATTAAATTAGTAATATTCCCCCAGGCTTTTATCCTTATTTACGATTATGCGGTCTCCAGCATGTGTTCTCCTATAGTGCCTTCATATCTTCAGATTTGTTGGGTTTACTAGTTCCATTTCAGGTTTGGTATAGCTATACCTTTTTGGAGATGTATGATGTATCTATCATCATCCCACATTGCAAATCTTAATGATTTACTCATGTGATTCTTTGCTTAGCTTTGTCCTTTGTAAGTTTTGGCTAAACAGCAAATGACTACTATGGTCTCAATAACATTTTATGCTACTATAACTATCAGCTTTTTCCTGAATCATTGTTTTGCCCATGTAGTCTTCTTGATGTGGCCTCTTACATATTCATTTTAGATGTTAGAAAATGCTTGTTTTAAGACTTACTTGATTCATGGAATACAGGTAAGTGAGCTAATGAAATTGAATATCAGAGGAAGGTTGCTTCATTGAATAAGCAAAAGAAACGGGGTGCCAGTCCTGAAACACTGGAAAAGACTAAAGCAGCCGTCAGTCATTTGCAGACTAGATACATAGTTGATATGCAGTCAATGGATTCAACGGTTTCAGAAATTAACCGTCTGCGAGATAAACAGCTCTATCCGAAATTAGTGGATCTTGTTGATGGGTAAGTTGTGCGCTTTTTGAGTTTTCAAATCAAGGAAACCGCTAACTGTAGCATATTTTGGGTCTAGTTTTGTTAAATACTTATTTACAGTCCATTAATTTATGGGTTGTGTTTCATGAACTGTTTGCATGACTTCTAGAAGATTGAACATTCAACATTTGACTGTAGGAAGAATTTAGGTAAGATAGTTCTGGAACAATTATGAAACTTCTCCATATAGTTTCCTTGCACTAGAAGTATTAAGCCATAAATCAACAACTGAAGATATTCCCTTATAGACTGCTAACTACACAAGCAATTGTCTATCAATTTAATTTCTGTTTTCCTCATTCTTCTAATTTCTTGCATCAAGGTCTGCATTCCCCTTCTCTAACAGTTCCTACAGTTAGCAGTGTTTTAAATACCAGATATTGACGATATATCGGTCGGCAAAATTATATACCGAATACCGGATATCGGGTGATATATCACGATATGGTACTAAATTTCGGATGTCAACCAGATGAAGAATATACATATGATTGCCTACATAAATCATATAAAACTATTTAAAGCAAGTTTAGGGTCATAAATTCATAGGGATACTTACCATTTGCAGAAGAAGCTCTTCAAATGCGTCCATTGTTTTAAATATCGGCGGATATACCGTTATATCGGCTGAGATACCGGTATTTTATCCAAAACGATACGATAAGTGCAAAATTTACCGGATATCATTTTGGACCGATATTGGCCGATATATCGGCCGATATATCGCCATGTGGCCGATATATCGGCCAATATCTGAGATGAAATATCCGATATATCGGCCCTTATAGTTACTTATTTGGATAATAATTATTATTTTTTACTTGAGAGATTGTTTTATTTTATTCTATGTTCATTATGGTATTTCAATGGTGTCTTTATATGATGTTTGGATAATAACTTGTTTCTTTTAATAATGTCTTATATGTATTTACTATTGATATATCACCGGTATTTAGTAACATATCGCGATATATCACCCGGTATTCGATATCTGATACATAATTTTGCGGACTGGTATATTGCGGATATCAGATATTTAAAGCACTGAATGCGTCACATGGCGATATATCAGACATATTCATCTCGGATATCAGCCAATATGTCGGCCACGTGGCGATAGATCGGCCTATATCGGTTCAAAATGATATTTGATAAAATTTTGCACTTATCGTATCGTCTTGGATAAAATACTGGTATCTTGGCTGATATAACGGTAGATCGGCCAAGATTTAAAACAGTGGTAGTTAATAATCCTGGCCATTTTGTTTCACCAATATGATTCTGCAGTTTTCCTTGACTCTTGTTTCAAGGAGGCATGACCAAAGTAGTTACTTTTCACCACCTTCATACATATTTTTGGCTGGTCCTTCTATTTAGGCATGAACATTTGTGGTTTTCCATATTTTTTTCAGTTCTTCTAAAATAGAAATGTTTGTCAATCTTCAGATCCCCGCTACTTTTATTGGTCTACGAACATGAGTAAGCACAAATGGCTGTCTGGATGTAACCTAAAAGTGATAAATGCAATTATTAGCTTTCTTGTAGTAGTAGAAGCAGCAGTAGTAACATGTTGTCTTTATCTATTATATGCACCAAAAGTTGATAGCTTCCTCTCATAGTAACCTCGTCGTTTATATATGCCAAACTTGATGGCTTCCTCTCATAACAGGCCATATTAGAGTTCACACCATTTATTAGGAGAACTATTTGTTTCTCGTTCATCTCTAACATTTTCTTGATGGATATCTGCCAGGCCTGAGAAGTGCTAGGAATAATCAATTAATCAGCTCTATAATAATCTACTTCAATAGTTTGATAGCAGGTCCTATAGAATTACAGAAGTCTTGGCAAAAGGTTGGTTTGCTAGTTAATGAAAAAGATAATGAGAGCATGTTGTCTCCCTCTCTTTTATGAGGCCCTATAAAGGATTCAATATTCTTGACTGGAATATTGATGCATAGACAGATGTGCCACAATGAGTGGCATAAACTGATAAACCCTTGTCCTCCTCTATTGAGAGTGACATAAATTCTAGGAGACTGAATATCATTAATATTCCCTGATATGTAGAAAGTTTTACTGTTATGAATGTGGAATTCGTTCTACTCACTACTAATGACATAAGGTGAAATCAAGACAACCTCTATCATGACAAGCTTCATGTAGAACTCAAAATATGTGCATGTATGATGAGGAAACAAACTTATGAGACAGCATTTTCCCTGTTCAGCTTAAAGTTATTATGCCGCCATCTGCGTCACTCTTGTAATTTCACATTCAAGTCTCATATTTCTGCAAAAAAATGGTATGCATACGCTGTCAACCCAGGGTCAGTTAGACTTGGCCAAAATTTACTAGCAGTTCGGGTACAGTGTTGGCTAGGACTGAAAATTGTGAGTTGAGAATAGTATCCTTCAAGGAGCATCAGCTGACCTCTTTAGTGAGCTTTGCTATGAGACCCAAGTGGAAGCCCAGCACTAAATCTAGGGTTTGGATGTGTGGTGTATCCTCAGTTGCACTAATCCCATGTACTTCAAATTTTGCGTTTTCATGAACAAATATTTCTGGCCGATTTTGTGCTAGAAGATATATTTTCTAAGTCCAATTCTAAGATTTAGTCTGTACTAAACTTACCTTTATGTCAGACATGTAGCTACACTGAGCGATGATGAAATGAGGCCTTGCAGTAATTTGAGTCCTTATGATGTCATAATTCGTCAATCCTCAACACAACTTTGAAGTTTTTGTGTAGATGGTACGAGTACTGGAGCCACCCTATTAAAATCTAGCTATGCACGCATTACTAATGGATTTAAAAAGTATATCAATGTGCAAAAGCGTATCTCATACATATTGATAGGGATTGTTCTAGTAGTCTTCTTTTAGTTATTTTGTTTTATTTAGTTGTGCTTTTTAGTCTCACATCGGTTATGATGGGGAAGTTATCTTTGTATGGGCCTATTAAAGGCTGAGACTTGTAGTTGTTTATTTAGACCATGATGATTTGAATTAATGAAACTCAGATTAACATGCTAATGTGATTTTCAAATTGGATCTCTTGCTTTGTGATGTGCAGAGGGGGAGAGGTCTCTCTTGGGTGCCGAGGCCTAAATTAATTTTTATCCCCTTATCTTTCTCCAATTTCTATAAGCCCTGTTTTTCCCTCTCTTCGCCTCTTTTCTTATTTAATTCTGCATCAAGTTGGTATCAGTGCTAAAAATTTGCTCTTTTCTTTCTCCACAAAAAAATTCGCCCCTTCCCAAAGAACTTAGCCTCCTCCTTTACAAAACCCAAGCCTCGACTTTCACAAAATTTTAAAATCCTAGTTCCACAAAACCCTAGATACTCTTCCCTTTTTCTCTTCCCTAGTTTCAAAAATAAAAAAATAAAAAAATAAAAAGTAAAAAAAAATACAACCTGCTACTGTTCTTTCTATCCCCAACAAATCCTAACCCACCCCACTGCCTTCGTTGCCCCGCCGTCACTATCAACAGCCCTACGTCGACTGAGCGCCGATGATATAGATGCCATCTTCGCCGATCGACAATGCTGCAACTTCATCGCCTTCGCCGATCGACGCCTTCACCAACTTCTCCGCTGGCAGCAATTCCGATCTTCTCCTCCCTCGTCGATCTCATCTCGTCGACATTGTCCTGCAGACCTTGATGACTGCCTCCTCATCACCGCTTAGATCTCGACGCTCATTGCCTCCTCATCACCGCCATCGCCAACAGATCTCAGTATCGAGATCTCCTCGCCGACAACCCTCAGATTTTGCTGCCTTGTAGGTTCAGACCGCCACCTAGAGTTCACCGTGTCGAACTCGCCGTTGTCGCCCTCTTCTCGCTGTCGTCGCTGTCTTCTTCACCGAAGCTGCAGAGGAGAGATTAGAGAAGTTCTGGTCTGGATCTTCAATTCTGACCTAACTCGAATCTAGTGATTGTTGGGTTTAAGTTGTCAAACCCGCGAAGCGACCTGACCCGCCATAGTTCTCAGTTCGCACTGTCACGAGCCGAAGCTGACATCATCGGCTCGATCAAAGACGATTCGAGCCGCAGAGCCGGTCCTAGCCGCGAAATCGAGTCGACCCGAGCCAACCCAACTGACCTGACCCGCAGCTTAAATCAAGTTGTCTTTAGCCGAGTTGACTGAGTTGACTCAGTCCAAACTCAGTTCAGACTTATACGAGTTGCTTTAGAAGCCATTTCAGGCCTGTTTCGCGCCAGATTCACGCTACATTCACGCCATTCTTTAGGCAGTCTTCTCCCAACTTGTAGTACCATTGTTCCAGGACCTCATTGGTGTCTTCAGCTCTCCGGTGTGGATATATTTCTTTGAGAAACTCATAAGGAATCTTGCATTCGGCGTGAACGTCTCACTCTCTCATGTGCATCTAATTTGATCTGAATTATCAATTGTTTAATTACTTATAATACTAGTGGAATGCAGTGATCTTATCTGCATTCTAATTTGATTTGACCTATCAATTATTTAATTACTTGTAATACTAGTGGAATGCAGTGATTTGTTAGTTGATTTATAGTTACTTCTATCTAGTGATTTGCATTATTGTGTTTTATTCTCATCACTTGTAGGGTTGCATTTACCGCATTTTTAGGACTTAACTTATTAGGAAATTTTATTTTTCTCATTTTAGCACACAAATATAGTCTTACTTGAGTTAGAAATTTGCATTACATTTACTTAATTGTTTGATTTTGCATTTGTAGCCATTAGACTAGTCGATATTGGGCGTCTACTAGATGTGACTATGAGGATACCTATAGGCTTAGCAATGACGATGATGACTTCACTTGTAGAATCATAGTAGAAGATTCCACATTCAATGGCTCCCCTAACCCTTGGGAGTTTAATGACTGGTTAGCTAACTTGTACTATAACTTTGACCGGTATATGTTTTTCGAAGAGGGTAGAGTCTGATTTGTTAGGAGAAGCTAGTAGGCTCAGTTAGGATTTACTGGGATACGATCGAGAGAGATTGTGCGAGACGTAGGGTTCCTATAGAGACGATAGAAATGAGAGCAAAGCTTAAGGAGCAGTACCTAACCGTCTCTTAGAAGAAAACTTTGATTATATATTTAGACTAACACAAGATTGCAATTCCACATTAAAAGAAATAGAATCACGGTACGAAAGTCGACGTGTTGATGACCCGATGGTTGAAGTTGATATTTTGTTCCTCACTTCCGTCCGAGGTTACTAGCGTTACTAACACTACAGTAGTTGAGTCTACAATGATCACTCTTAGTTATTCTCCTTCTAGTGAGCCTTTGGAGTTTCTTACTATGATCTATCAGGTAGTTTTTGATTTTTCTTTTAGTGGGTGTTTAGAAATGTATCCTGAGTCTAAATCTCACTATTATAGTTTGTTGCATGTCCTACTAGGCATCTGCATGTCCCATTTTCGCTTTATTAGTAGTCATGCCTAGAGTGCCTAGTGTATTGTATTTGCCTATTGCATATGACGATATCACTAAATAGTTGACAAATGATAACTACAAATATTTTTGCATGTCTATATAGTAAATTGCAGGAGCTTGCAGTTGAGAATGAGGTGACCGATATAAGCCACCCTGCGATTGGGAGGGAGTTGTACGTTAATATACAGGTTCCTCTAAAGTTCTAAAGAGATTCACTTTCATAACCGATGAGTTGGACGTTTCATGGGATCCTGATATCATATCAGCTTCAGCAGGGGTGATTCACCTCTGGTTGCAGTCTGTGCCTTACTCGAGCTGCCATCACTTGTGGCCGGCTCGTTATAGAGATCGGCTCCACTTCCTCCGTCATGGTTTCGATATGATTCCCTAGTATTGGTGCTGTAATCACTACCTTAGCCTGATTGAGAAGATTCATATGAGATGTGTTTTAGTTTTATCCTATCATGTCTGCTATATGTTATCACTGCATCGGAGATGAAAACTTTATGTTGGCCCAAGGTTGCAATCACCGGTTTCTTATTTTGATGATAATTAAACTTATGTAGTTATTTAGTACTAATCAAGTTTTAAGTGTTTAAGTACTTTTCAGGGTTCAAGAGGATTCAAAGCGTTTCTTCTTCAAAAGCAAGGTTTTGATGTCTCAAGTTTACTCAAAGATGGGATTCAAAATAGGACAATAAAGATTGACGTTTTGAAGAAACCCACTTGAAAATTGCTTGAAGACATATTGAACATATATAAGAAAATAGTTTGTTAAAGTGTAGAATGTAGAATTGATGCTTAAGAAGTCTCACACACAAAATACAAGTTTTCATATCTAGTTTTGTTTTCTTTAGTATTTCACTAAATTGGTTTTTGATACATGTTTATATTATTCAAAATTTCATATCTTGTTTTCTATATGTATTTCGTAGCCTATGTGTTGCCAAATCAAATTTCAAAATTGTTTGAAATATTTAAAAATGAATTTTATGATAAATTTCTTATTAAATTTGGTTTTTATGTTGGGTCGGTGACCGACCGGTCAACCGTTCCAGTGAAGTAGTTTTGCACTATTGCTGGTCGACCGGGCGGTCGATCGTTTGTGTAGATTTCAAGTGTGCACGTTGTCGGGTGACCGACAAGACAGTTTTGGTCAAACTTCGGTCGACCGACTGAAATTTTTTCTTTACCTTTGTTCTCTATTGAAATCGGAAGACCGGCCGGTCGACTGACGCTCAACGACTATTTTTGAATTTTAGCTGGCGGTCGACCGATGTCTTGTCTGCTACAGTAACAACTAGTTTTTTAAAAATATATTTTGTCCTCTTTTTCTCCAATGGGTATATTTGTTCTTTTTGGGTCTAATCACCCTGCTAATACCATGTTTGGCCCTTTAATATCATTTATCACTTGCCTATATGTATGGGTCATTAGAAGAGAATTAAACATCTAGAGTTTTGGGAAATATTTTGAAAAATCAAGTTTATTTAAAAGAGAGAACTTATAGCTTTTAAGTTTTCAAGAGCTCTCATTTTCAAATCAATTGCTACAAGTTTTCAGTTCTTAAATTCATTTATTTCAACTAAATTTCTCTCTCCCAAACTTCTTGAGCTTCACTCCTCATTCTATACTATAGGAAGTTATAAAAGAGTGTTTGTGATCTTTGTGGTCACCAAGAGCTTCTAAATCTAATTGGCTTTGTGTTACATCTTGTGTAGAGGATTGAGAGTTGGAGTTGTATACTCCGGTCTTGTGTAGACCATTGTAGTTCCTTTATGGAGGTTCCTTTGTGGAAAAATCCTTAGTTGATAGTGAAATCCTTCACGCCGTGAAGGCGGTGACGTAGAGCTTTGTGCTTGAACATCAAAATAAATCTCTTATGTTTGCGATTGTCTTTTCTCTTTTTCTTACTCTATTGATATTGTTTGCACTTGTGTTTTTGCTTTTCTTGCATTTGCTATTCATTGCTTTAATCATATTCATCATTCTTACTTGTCGGTTTCACTCATCTCAACAAGACAACAATTAAGCACTTCAACTCCTAATCTAAAGGAATATAGAGAAGAAGTTCTAGAGCTCTTCACAGGGAATTCGGTTTCATTACTTGTTTTGATTTGACTATTTGCATCATTCAATTTAATTGTTTAAATTTCGCATTGTTTGTCATTAGATTAGCATTACACCTATTCACTCCCCTCTAGGTATATTTTCACTTTTAAGACGAGAGAATGATAGAGATTGCTCTATTAGTCTTTATTTTGTTTTATTTAATTGTATTTTTTAGTCCCACAACGGTTATGATTGAAAAGTTATCTTTGTATGTGCATATAAAAAGCTGAGATCTGTAGTTGTTTATTTAGATCATGATGATTTGAATTAATGAAACCAGATTAGCATGCTGGTGTACTTTTCAAATTGATTTCTTGCATGGTGATGTGTAAAGTGAGAGAGAGATCTCCTGGGTGCCGGGGCCCAAATTAATCTCTATCCCTTTTCTTTTCTCAATTTCTACAAATCCATTCTTTTCCCCTCTTCCCCATTCTATTATTTAGTTCTGCATCACATGTCTAGCAGATTTATCTATACGCAATTCAACCTGCAAAATAAGAGAATGTTCAACCCTACAGGGGAGTGCTAGAGAAAATATAATTAACTCACACTCACCATAATTTCAGAGTTTTGATGCAACAAAAGTGATATTAAGATTGGAATCATGAGGTAATCCTATGTTAAGGTTATTTGGCATAACTAGTATATAAATAAAATTTGAGACCTTTGTTATTTTAGTGATGTTAGAATTTTAGAAGAGATTATCGTATTATTATCGATGTGGGCAATGACCCAATTATATAAGAATTATAATTACATGGTAAAGAAACTTCTAATTCTAATACAATTACTTCTCATAATATGAGTAAGAATCCTAATAACATATAAAAATATGACTCCTAGTAGCATGTAGAAACATGGCTCCTAATATTGTGACCATAATATAACTCCTAATAGGTAATTATAATAATCAAAGACTTTAACACTCCTCTCAAGCTGGAGTATAGATGTCAATCATACCCAGCTTGTTACAAATACTAATAAAACATATCCTAAATAAATTTTCACACTGTTGATTCGATGCCACACTGCTGATCCATGCTGGAGCATCGATGAGACAATATTGATTTCACGCTGCTGAAGTATTAATGTCATGTTGAAGTTGTCAATCAAAACGTGAAGACCGCACATGATTCTGAAATATAGTTAGAATTTTAGAGTTTCCCAAACTTAGTGGAGGTTTTGGAGATTCTCAAATTTAGTAAAAGTGGAGGTTTTGGAGATTCTCAAACTCAATAGAAAAAGTTTGGAGAGATCCTCAAACTTAGGCAGCAGGAAAAAATAAGTTTTGAGAGACTCAGTGTGAGGAGTGATTTTGAGAGATCCTCAAACTTAACTAGCAGAAAAGGTGTTTTGAGAGATCCTTAACCTCAGCGTATGGAAAAGTTTCGAGAGATCCTCAAACTCAGCACTAGTAGAAGATAAGATTTTGAGAGATTTCTCAAACTCAGCAGAGTAAATACCAAGAAACACACACACAGATTTTGCCACATGTAAAATAATTCTTCCCATTAAATTTGGCTGTAGAAATCAGTATAGATGGTGCAATATGACTAGTAGATTATTACAGTTAACTCAGCAGACATAATAAGAAGTAGCAGAAGCCTCGACAACAGATAATAGAGATTGTTGTTGCAGTGGAGATGATTGGAGATGATCAGAGACAATATTAAAGCAGTAGGAAGCAGCAGGCAGTGTCAACGAGTACTGGAGAGGTGATCGAGAACCAAAAGCTCAGTCGGTAGGAGTAGGAGAGGACTTTGGATGCTGTAAAAATTGATGTTGGTTAGGGTTTGTGATGGTCATGGCGAATTGGAGATTAGTTATCAAGGAGATAATACAGAAACACTTTCGTTTGAGGTTTTTTTAGATGAACAATACATCATACTGTTCACAACACTGTTCACGAGGAACAATACCGGCGATACTGTTCACATGAACAATATTTTGTTTTTCGAGGCGAAGACAAGAAAAGCTAGGGATAGGGTTTTTGAAGAAGAAAAGGTTAGGGTTATGATTTTTGCTCTGATATCATGTCAAAATTTTAGAAGATATTTTCGTATTATTATTGATATTGACAGTGCTCCAAATATATAGGCATCACAATTACATGATAAGAAAGCTTTTAATTCTAATATAACTACTTCTTATAATATAAGTAAGACTTTTAATAACATAGAGAAACATGATTTTTAGTAACATATAGAAACATGAAATATAGTAACTACAATCTAGCTCATAATATGTAACTATAATAATCAAAGACTTTAACAAGTGAGATTTGGTTAATACGTTTCAGATTTCCGTGTAGAGAGGGGCTAATCTTCTATTTCTTTTTGGTATTAAACATGTTCCTAAAAATTGCTTAATTTGAAGTGTGGGCATTGTGTAAATTTACATTTCTTTGTTGGTGCGACAATAGAGTTGTATATACTTTCTTCTATCTCTCATTCAGTTTTTGTGTAAACCTTTTAGAGTTTGTTTAGTAAAGTTGACAAGGGAAGTTGAGTGCATGGGTCTCCCGCTTTCGAGGGGTCTAGAGAGGGTCAGATGTATGCATCCTTATCCTTGCATTCAAGAGATGTTTACTCTCCATGTCACAGTAGAGCGACCTGAGTACCTTACAATTGCTCCTAGGCTTGCCCTCTTCCTTTAGCAATATTACATATCTTAGCTTTAGTAAATTGATTATTTCTGTAAGAATAAGGGAGTAGCAATTTATTTAAGTAACAATCCAAGAGCTGAAATCTCAATCATTTGCCTTCGTTATATTTTGATTTTTGGTGGTTTTAGGGCTTAGGACTAGACGATCAACCAATTCCTTGAGCTGTCATGATCTCACATAGGGATTTAACTATTGCTAACTGGATATGAACATTAGAGCAGTTCAACTCCTTGGACAGGTCTAATGGTTGCCAGTGGCACCCTCGGCTGTGAATAATGATCTTTCATGGAGGAGTGACAGGGTGTCAGGTCTGTTCAAGGGCTTAAGAACCTGGAAAAATCTGAGTTGGCTTCACAAGGTGGATGATTGTAGATTTGTATTGTTTAACTGATTAGAAGTAGTTAAAAAATTATCAATTGTTTATGTTGTCCAAGTCCTGACAGGGAAGAGACATGTAAATCCCAACCTGCTCGCCCTCTTAGGTCTACAAAAGTAAGCATTGTTGATCAAGAGGGTGAAACATAGCGGGGCATGTCAGTTACATTTTGCAGGATTAGGACCAGACTTGCATATAAACAGTATATGTTTAAAGGCATTTTTATTTATATGGGAGTGCATATTGTAAATAAACAGTGTCAATCCATTGCCTAGAAATTGTAATGCTAGCTTTCATCGTGTACTTCTAAGCTAATTGAAATATATTGAAATTATTGTTGGAAAATAATGTAAAGCTATTTGAAGTTAAACTTTCTAGAAGGAAAGAACTTCTCTGTTTTGATCGAGGCGTGCGGAGCACTGTCCTTAAGAGTAGATCACGCCCCTCTGAGAGAGTCTCGGTGCAGCAGGTTGATGGCGGCCTACCCTTCAGGATTCAACGATTGCTGACCCTGCAAGTGTGCACTCGCAATGCACAGGCCCTCGAACAACTCAGTTTTATTTCCTTTAGAGATGCAGAGAAGAACAAAAGAGTTTCAGGAAAATTCAGAGGAGAAAGAAGATAGTTTTGTTGTCTTTGAGAGCAGGGGTTAAGTCCTTTATAAAGAGAGTTTTCCATCATAAGAAATCTTTGGGCAGAGAACACAATCCTTGGATCCATCATAAGAAATCTTTGGGCAGAGAACACAATCCTTGGACAGAGGAAGAAATTTTTATTTGTGCAGAGAAATAATATTGCCTTGAAAAGTATCACTGCAGAACTTAGACAAAGAGCTCTCAACGGCTAACTCTGACATGACAGGACATGGTAAGATATGAATCTCAACAACTATCTCTGACCCAAATATTGTGACAGGATTTGATGAGATTTTATTTTGATTTTAAGTCCAAAAATAAAATTGGCAAAATTTAACCTATTCGGGTCACACCCGCGAGGCTCTGAAATTCGGATTTGCACCCCCTGCACCTGCGATGCTGGCGCACATGCGCATTAAGGTTTTCCGGACCCGGTAACCCAATTTCTTTCACTGGGCCTCAATGGGCTTGTGTGTGTGCGAGCACCTCTTGGTTTCTAGTCCACACAACCCTTCATGAAAGAGACTCCATTTATAAATACTAAAGAGTTCTTTTCCTATCCAATGTGGGACTAAAAGAACATGACATAATTTTCAAATACCCTCAAATACTAACAATCCTCCACTATTTCAAAATTAAAAAGAAAGATAATCGAAATAAGAGAAGAGGAGGAATCAAATATGGAGGAAACATGAGAACTTAACGCTTCAATAGTGGTGACTTTTGGTTTATGAATCACTACCTAGGATATGTAGGTGTGTCCCACATGAAGTTGGTGAAACATAAAGTTTCTGTGAACCATTATTTATAATTATGGATCATTGACCTACTGCTCACATATCATTCTTAGAACCGAGCTTTTCAAAACAGGTTGGCGCGAATCGGCCATGCGCCCTACCTGGATATTCATGAGCGCTCTAGAGAATGTCTACATTCACATAGGAAGCGGTCCACTTCCACACTCATATAGGTGGATCCATCAAGTGTGCATTGCAATTAAACACACCACCCAATAAGGGCTATTATAATCCATTAAGAGCTAATGCTTATCCTTTGCACATTGCAATTGTACTATCTACATCATAAGAAGGGACTTCTCAATAATAAAATAATGATAGTGCATCACCAAGTCAACAAATGATTTGTTATTACCCATATAAACCTATTTCATGAGTTCATCAATCACATAGGTTGGGTTACTATCATTTTTGACTCTTTGTTATAGACAAGAGTCCTATTCCCCTCGATGTATTCTCCACTAGTTTTTCCCTAGGGGTTTGATAAATGGATCACTTATATTAAGTTCTGACCTCATATAGTCAAGAGATATGATCCCATCAGCCAGCAGCTGTTTTACAATTTTATGTCTTAGGCGTATATGCTTACTCTTTCCATTGTATATTTTATTCTTAGCTATAACAATAGTAGCTTGGTTATTATAATGAATAGACACAGACAGAGCTAGTCTCTTTCAAATTGGTATATCAATTAAAAGATTCCTGAGCCACCAGCTTCAGTACCTGCCTTCTTTAAGGCAATAAACTCAGACTCTATAGTGGAGCGAGCTGTGACGGTTTGCTTGGATGATTTTCAAGACACCGCACCCTCACCAAGTGTGACCACATATCCACTTGTGAACTTAGAATCTGAGATCTAGTAAGCATCTGAGTATTCCTCTAAAACAAAAAGAAAACCACAATATGTCAAATTATAATTAATAGTTCCTTTTAGATACGTTAGTACTCGATATAATGTTGTCTAATGGTCCTTATCAGGACAATGAGTGTAACGACTAAGTTGTTCCACGACATAAGCAATGTCAGGTCGTGTATAATTCATCAAGTGCATTAAACTACTAATGATTTATGCATACTCAGATTGTGACACATTTTTTTTATTCTTTCTTAAGTGAATGCTGTCATCATAAGGTGTAGAAACAGGAGTGCAGTCAAAATGATCAATTTTTTCAACATTCTTTCTATATAATGTCCTTGTGAAAGCATTATACGATCAGAATCTCTAGTTATTTTAATTTCTAATATCACATCAATTTCACCCATGTCTTTCATATCAAAATTAGAGGACAATAATGATTTGGTGTCATTTACGATTTCTAAGTTTGTACCAAATATAAGCTTATCATCAACATATAAATATATGATAACACCAACATTATCCTCAAATTTAGTATAGATACATTTATCAACCTCATTAATCTGTTAACCATAGGAAACATGAACACTATTAAATTTATCATGTCATTGTTTGGGTGCTTGTTTTAAGTCATATAAAGATTTTACAAGTTTGCAGACTTTGTGTTCATTTCTAGTTGTCACATAACCTTCAGGTTGGTCTATATATATTTCTTCTTCTAGTTCTCCATTTAAGAATGCAGTTTTAACATCTATTTGATGTATCACAAGCTTATGAATGATGCTAAAGCAAATAACACTCTAATAGATGCAATTCTAATCACATGAGCAAATGTATCAAAATAATCAAAGTCTTTTTTTGAGTGTATTCTTTAACAACCAATTTAGCTTTAAATTTATCCAAAGACCCATCAGGTTTCAGTTTTCTTTTAAATATTCATTTGCAACCAATTGGTATAGTACCTTGTGGCAAATCCACAAGTTCCTAAGTTTTATTTGATAATATGGATTCTAATTCATTATTAATAGTCTCTTTTCAGAATGGAGCATCCGAAGAGGAGATAGCCTCTTTATAAGTGAGAGGGTCATCACCAATAAGAAATGTAAAGAAATCTTTACCAAAGTCAGTTTTTTCTAACTTTTTTACTTCTCTTTAGTTCAATCTCTTCATTATCATCAGATTCTTGTGCATGACTAGATGATGAAGCATGAGAAGGTTTATCTACATGGGTTTCAATGAAAAATATGCTCAAAGAATTCTGCATTTTTAGTTCAACAATAGTGTTAATCTCCATAACATTATTATCACTTCTAGTCACAAGAAATCTATATAAAGCGCTATGATGTGCATAACCTATGAATATGCAGTCAAAGATTTTGGGTCCTAGTTTCTTTCTTTTGGGTTCAGGTAGAACTTTAGCTAGGCACCCTCACACTTTTAAATAGTCTAAGTTTGGTTCATGACCTTTTCAGATTTCATATAGGGTTATGTCGGCTTTCTTATATGGTATTCTATTTTAAATATGACAAGCAGAGAGTATAGCCTCCCCCCACAGGTTCAGAGGTGCATCAGAACTTATAAACATAGCATTCATCATGTTTTTGAGTGTTCTATTTTTTTTCAGTAACACCATAAGATTCAGGTGAATATGGAGGTATAGTCTCATAAATTATATCATGTTGTTCACAAAATTCATTAAATTGTTTAAGTTCATATTCACCACCTCTTTTCGATCTCAATCTCTTGATTTTCTTATTTAGTTGATTTTCAACTTCTGATTTATATTTCAGAAATATTTCAAAGGCTTCATCTTTAGATCTCAACAGATAAACTACTATATATCTAGAACAATCATCAATAAAGGTGATATAGAATCTTTTACCACCTCTAGTTAAGTTATTTTTCAGGTCACTAAGATCACTATGAATATGCTCAAGCAATTCAGATTTTCTTTATACACTTTTGCATGATTTCTTAGTGCATTTAGATTCAACACATATTTCACATTTGTCATGATCAGATATAGTTACATTATGCAAGAGACGTATATCTTTAATTTTCTTAATGTAAAAAATCAACATGTTCTAACCTACCATGCCAAAGATCACAAGAGCCAATCATGTAAGCAGAAGAAGTAGATGCATTTTCATTCACGATTTCATGTACATTCAGCATAAATAAACCCTGACTACAGTACCATTTACCAACAAATTGTCTATTCCTAGTCATTACAATTTTATCAGATTCAAAGCAGACCTTAACTCTAGCATTTCCGAGAAGAGAAACATAAATGAGGTTCCAACAAATCTCAGAAACATGAAGCACATGTGTAAGAGAAAGGATTTTCCCAGAAGTGAGCTTGAGAAGCACCTTTCCCTTACCCACAACGGGTGAGGGCCTCGAATTGCCCATGAACATTTGTTCACCATCATCAACAGATGAGTAAGAATAGAAAGCTCCTCTGTCGGCACATATATGTCGGGCTGACCCGGAATCAATCACCCAATTCTTATTATATGCGACCATGTTAAGTTTAGAGATTACAACAATAATGTCACTCTTAACCATGCTAGCTTGTGGTTTGGATGGAGCCTCTCCAGTCTTCTAGAACCTATACTGTGCTTAGTAGTATCCGGGTTTGCCACACACAACAGTTTCCTTTCTTCTTAAAAGTAGAGCTAGGGTTTCTTTTCATCTTAGGGTTCTGATTTGATTTGAAGTTTGGCTTATGCAAATGTTTCTTTGGTTTAGAAGACTTGCTTTCAATTAAATTTGCCTTGGAAGTAAGCTCCTTGGTCCTTTCTGTTTTCTCTCTTTCTTTGTTTTTCTCTTCAATTATAATATGAATTATTACATCTTCAAGGTTCATTTGTTTTCTTTTATGTTTCAGTTCTTTCTTGTAATCTTTCCATGAGTCGGGTAGTTTTTAATTAGGCCTCCAACAACAAAGCTTCGGGTAGGGTGATGTTTTTATTTTTAAGTTCATCAATTAGAACATAGTATTCATGAATTTGAGAGGAAATATCTTTTTCATTTTTTGTCAGAAATTTTTCAATAGCAAATTTTGAGTTCTAGCATCTTCAAGAATATATTTCTTATTAAGACTTTCCTTTCAATTGCAGTTTTATAAGGACAGTAAACATCAAACAATACATTACTAAGTGTGCTGAGAATGATGTGTCTACAGATTTTGTTTGCCTTTTTCCAGTTTTGCAAGTCTTTTTTTTTCTCTGGTTTAGGATCAGTTATAGCAAAGGCATAACCAGTTACATCAAGTGTAGACATAACCTTTTCTTGTCATCTTTTATAGTGAAATCCATTAAATAGTTCAATCCTAGATATGTCAGGTAGAAACTTAACATTAGTAGCAGCAACCATAGCAATATCCATATCTACTTTTAAGATTGTTAGAAAATAATGTATGAACTACTGCTAAGGTATTTGAAGTTAAACTTTCAAAAAGGAAGGAACTTCTCTGTTTTGATCGAGGCGTGCGGAGCACTGTCCTTCAGAATAGATCGCGCCCATCTGAGAGAGTATCTCGATGCAGCAGGTTGATGGCGGCTTACCCTCCAGGATTCAACGATCGCTGGCTCTCTAAGGGTGCACTCGCAATGCACAGGCTCTCGAACAGCTCGGTTTTGTTTCCTCCAGAGTTGCAGAGAAGAACAGAAAAGTTTCAGGAAATTTCAGAGGAAAAAATGGTTTTGTTGTCTTTGAGAGCAGGGGTTAGATCCTTTATAAAGAGAGTTTTCCATCATCAGAAATCCTTGGGCAGAGAACACAATTCTTGGACAGAGGAAGAAATCTTTTCTTTTGCAGAAAAACAATATTGCTTTGAAAAGTGTCACTGCAGAACTTGGACAGAGAGCTCTCAACGGCTAACTCTGACATGACAGGATATGAAAAGATACGAATCTCAACAGTTATCTCTGATCCAAATATTGTGACAGGATTTGATGAGATTTTATTTTGAATTTAAATCCAAAAATAAAATTGGCAAAACTTAACCTATTCGGGTCACACCCGCGAGGCTCTGAAACCCAGATTTGCACCCCCCTGCGAGTGCGATGCGGGCGCACACGAGCATTAAGGTTTTCTGAACCCGGTAACCTAATTTCTTCACTGGGCCTCAATGGGCTTGTGTGTGCGTGAGCACCCCCTGATTTCTAACCCACACAACCCATGATAAAAGAGACTATATATAAACACTAAAGAGTCTTTTCCTTTCCAATGTGGGACTAAAAGAACATAGCATAATTTTGAAATACCCTCAAATACTAACAATTATTAGGATGGGAAACAAATATTATTCATAATACTACGTTAAATAATTAATATAAGGAGTTTCCTCTAACACTAAATAATGATATCAAGCTGGTTTCTTACAATGTTGTTAGGTATTATAGACCATTACATAATTGAATTAGTAGAGGGTCTTCTCTGCATACGACTCTTGAATTGCCTGGAAAGAGCATTATGTTTTCTTTATTTGTGAATGGTGGATATTAGATTGTGGCAGTTAACAAACTAATTTAAATGAGATATGACCCTTAATAAAGTTGAAATGTGTAGCTGATCCCAAAATTCTGTGTTGAAACCTTTGCTGTTGCTTTTGTTGTTATTCTCATATTTGGATGGCTTGTCGTTATAAATGGTCATTTACTTCAGTAGACATGCCCTAGTTATCATGACCATTACCTTGAAAGCATATAACAAGGTAGCTATGAATAAATTGTATTCAATTATATGCATAAAACAATTGGAACTTTCTATATACATACACAAGTACTGACGTTTCACACTGCCTTTATTACAGGATGGAGAAAATGTGGGACACTATGTTCGTGCACCATAGTAGCCAGCTTAAGATAGTTGCGAACCTTAGAAACCTTGACATATCGCTTGCTCCGAAGGACACGAGTAAACAACATTATGAGAGAACCCATCAACTGTGGACGGTCCTGCGTGAATGGCACTCTCAGTTTCAGAATCTCATGAAGAATCAGAAAGAATACATCCAAGCCCTCCATGACTGGCTTAAGCTGAACCTCGTACCTATTGAGAGCAACTTGAAGGGGAAAGTGTCGTCTCCACCAAGAGAAATCAGGCCTGCAATCCAGCCCCTCCTCCATGCTTGGCATGACCTGTTGGAGAAGCTTCCCGATGATCGGGCCAGGGGTGTTATCAATACCTTTGCAGAGGTCGTTCACACTATTTCCATAATCCAGGAGGACGAGCTGAGGCTGAAAGACAAGTGTGAAGACATCCGGAGAGAGTATACAAGAAAGAGCCGCCAATTTGATGATTGGTATAAGAAATACTCAGAAAAGAAGGCGGCAGCTGCGGCTGCTGCAGCAGCAGAAGCTGTGGAGGGCACTGCTGCTGTTGCTGATACGGAGAGCGGGGGGACAGCAAACCAGGATGATGAAATAGTCGCAGAAAGAAAGACTGTGGTCGAGAGTTTGAGGATACGGCTTAAAGAGGAGGAGGATACCTATGAGCGGACTTGCAAACAGGTAAGGGAGAAGTCAGTTGGGAGCCTCAAGACACATCTACCTGAACTCTTCCGAGCTTTGTCAGATTTCGCCCGAGACTGCTCGGTGATGTATGAAAGGTTGAAGTCTGTTACGGCCGAGCCTCAGGACACAGTGGAGGCAGACTAGCTGAATTTGCATGTATAGCACATAGCATCTTGATACCAATCTTCACTTTCTTGTATGTATTGTTTTTGATGCTTTTGTCCTCGTGGTGTATAGGGTTAGAAAATGAGCTTATACATACAGATATCAGTGTACATGTAAATCGTTGTTGGAATGATGAGCATGATGTCTTGCTTGCTGGACTGTGGAAAAGTTTTAAGGTGTATTTATTTGGGTTGAGGTTCAATAACACTACATGTACAGATAACTTTCTTTGAATTTAATTCTTAATAGAAGGGATGATACGACTTTCTTTTGAGTTTTCTGCAGATATTTGCATTCTTGGTTGAAGTTTTACTATTGGAAAAATTCAAGAAAACAGCTTGATTTGAGTCCTTTACGTACGACTTAGTGTTTTTGTGGTGGATAAAAATCAGTTCATCATGGATTGAACCCACCACCCACCACAAGTGATTGGAAGCGTTCCTGAGGTGATACCTGTCAGAACACACACAGAAAAGAACAACTTTCAGGTTAGGAGTACCAGTGTGGTGCTGCTGACCTAAGATCCTCGGGTGTGAGAATTAGCAGGTGGAAAGATATTAAGGACTGGCAGAGGGAAACAGTCAGTGCGGTGGAAGGGTGGACTAGCATGGGGAACTGCTAGTGTGGTGATGGATTGGAACATGGAAACTTCCTGTGTAGTGAATGGATTAGCACAAGAAACTGCTAATGTGATGATGCACTAGAATAGGGAAACTTCTAGTGTAATGGTGTATGTGTGTGTTCACAGGGGTCAGGAAGTGATCATCCTTTCCTTGGAGAATAAGAATCATATATACCTGATAAGGATGCCGGCGTGGAGGTGAAATTGACGGCCTATTGTAATTGCACAATCTGCACATGCTGGATTTATTGTAACGGTTGTGATTGCTGGCGCTGGTTAAAAATTGCAAGTCGGAGAATCCTCTACTGTCCATAACTGCCCGTGCTGAAAGGGACGTTACACATTATGAACGCGGGGAGGATGGGATGTGTAACGGTAGGAGGAGATTTCGGTGGATTGATATTCGGGGCTTCTAACTTGGGGTTGGAGACTTTTAGAACAGGAAAGACCTCAGAGTGGTGGAGTGTGGCTCCAGACTGAGGACGTCTTCGGGATAGAAGATGACTTCAGAAAGGTTGTAAAAATAACCTAGATTGGAGTGAATAGATAATAATGCTAATCTAATGCGGAATACAACAATTTAATCAAACAAGCAAAACGATCAACTCAAAACAAGAAGTGAAGTCGGATTCCCAATCAAGGGCTCTAAAACTTCTCCTCTTAATTCCTATAGATAAGAGTTGAGGTGCACAATTGCCTTCTTTCTTATATGAGAAAAAATCAAAAATCCAACAATCAATAGCAATGAAGTAACACAAAAGCAATATGATAGCAAGAATAAGAATAGCAAGTATGAGCACAAGTAGAACAATGAAAATAGAAACAAGAGTAAGAGACAAAGCAATCGCAAACACAAGTCGTTTGGTTTGAAGTTCGAGCAACTTGTTCTAAGTCTCCGCCTTCACCACGTGAAGGATTTGACCATTCACTAAGGATCACCACAAAGGTACCACAACTACAAGGTCTATACAAGACCCGGAGTACAAAACTTCAACCTTCAATCCTCTATACAAGAGGTAGCACTAAGCCAATGAACTTTACAAGCTATTGGCAACCACGAAGGTCACAAACTTTCTCTTTACAACTTCCTAGAGTTTTGAGTGGAGAAGTGAAGCTCAAGAAGTTTGTGAGAGAAAAATCAGTTGAGAAAATTAAACTTGAGAGCTCTTGAAGCTTGAATCTTGAAAGCAAAAACTTGATTTTCTTTAAAATTTTGATTTCAAAAACTTGTATCAAAATTTGTTAAAAACTTCTCCTACAATGACCCATATATATAGGCAGTAGGTAAATAACATTAAAATTTAAACCAGTCATTAAAATACTGATAAGGTCTTAGTAAAGTGAAATATATCCATTTGGGAATAAGATAAAATAGTTTAAATAGAGAAAATCTAGCTCTATTTGAAATTTAATCTAAACGACACAATAGATCTGTTGATAGTCCTATTGGGCTATCGACAATCCAACGTGCAATGATCATGTCGACAGCCTAATAGGCCTACCAACAGCTGAATGATACAGAACATAACTGTAACACCCCAATCCCGCAGGTACGGAGACTTTACTGTGATGTATATATGCAGGGCGGAAATACCCTCACATATATACGCTAAGCATCAGTATAGGAAAGAATTAGAGTACGAAAGTACATGGTGCATTATACATTCCAACATAAGAGTACAATTACAAAGTTATCACAGGATGTGACATAATATTACAAGCATATTACATCACTGATAGACGCAAAAGTGAGAATATAAGGAGATATATAAATATGAACAATACAAAAGATGCTCACGAGTTACAAAAAGAAAACTTAAGAGTTGAGTAGGGGGCCTAGAAGAAAAGGACCCTGGACGGTCAATCGCTGATCCACTACTCTACCGCTGCGCAACTCTGATCAACAGAAAGTCCACCACGGTCCAAGCTCCGGGATCTGGACATATAGCTCCAGGGGAGTCAGATAGCTGCCCAACTAGTGGTAAAATGAGTGCCAAGTGGCATGCATAGACAAGCACACGTGTATTAATAAATTTGAGTCGAAGAGTATGTATTGAAACCGTGTCGTGAGCACAAACACATATGAGCAGGTAATGAGGCATCAAGTAAAGTAAATATGACAAAACCAGTTGTACAAGCCCAAATTAAGGATCAGTGAGATCAGTACGTTGAAGGAATAATCCAAACAAGAAAATCCTCATATATATATATATATATATATATATATATATATATATATATATATATATATATATATATATATACACACACACACACACACACCTTATATCTAATATCACCATAGCCTGAGTTCATACAACCCGGGTTGTCTCCTAAATTAAGAAAACAAAATAAAACTGATAAAACTGAATACGAGTAAAATCAGTTGCACAAGCTCAGATTACGACTTCATGAGACTAGTACATCAAAGAAATAATTCAAACAAGGAAATCCTCGTACACACACACACCCCCTTATATCTCATATCACTGTAGCCTGAGTTCATACAACCCAAATTATAAAACAACACGACGAATTATTAATTAGCATCTTATTATTATTGTTCATTTGACTCATATGTCTAGGTATGTGTACTAGCATCCCAGTACACATACTCCACATCTGAGTAAATCGAGGTTGTTTATTGGAAATTGATGAGGAAACTAATGAGTTATGTTTACAATGGGTCCTGTACATACTCGGGATCACGACCAACTGTTGTTCTAGTGCTGAACCGGAACATGTCTTGAAGCATTACAGTAGGGGTAAGGGTCATATTTTATGCCCTGAGAAGGAGGTATAATGTTGCACAACATCTCTAAACCATTGTAAATGTAATCATGAATTAAAATCCATCAGATTTCCCTTACCTGGTGTAAATTATCATTTTTATTAAATTATTATATAATTATCAGTGTACGAAAATGAGCAGGAGCATGTCAGGTACAGGTGTACGAGAGTATAGGAGTACAGAAAATACAAGATCACTGTATATAGCAGGATATCAATTGTTACATTCCCGTAATATGATAATCATGAGTCAAGTGTTAACATAGCAGATGTCAGGTGTCAAGTGATAACATGACACGTGTCAGTATATAAGTGAAAACCTATCAAGTGAAAACAAATCAAGTGATAGCACAACAAATATTAATTGTTGTATAACTCAATACAGGAAAACGGTAATGATATAGGAGATCGGTATGATTACCGAAAAATAATATAGTTTTTAGAAAATAGTATAAGTAAAGATTTCAAACTCTTTACAACCAGAATTAAAATAATTAATAAACTATCAAGCCGGCAAACGGGTAAGCAAGCGAGCGAACATCCAAGCGGAGCTAAGCCAAGCTAGAGCGAAGCTAACGTACAACACTAGACGCCGTCACACTTGGCATGATTATCGCTAACGACACAGCTAAACGCACATGGTGAAGCAAGGGTATGAGCGCTATGCTACCGCACGTGGCAAAGCCGCACTCATGGCGCAACTATGCTCGAACAAATTTAGTGGCAAAGCGTTGAACGCTAGGTCCACCTACCAGGCGTAGCCTAAAGAAAGTTCAGAGGATTTTAATAAACCTCAGAGAGGTTAAGCCCGAAAGCTGAGTATAGAACCGCGAAGCGATTAAGCTCGGAGGCTGAGTAAGTATCTGTAGAAGATGTTAGTACTAAGCAACACATGCATATATAACTAATAAGCAAGAAAACCTCCAAGCGATTAAGCCCGAAGGCTGAGCAAGCGAGGGTATAGCTAAGTCGTACCTAATGAGAATGGCAATTATACTCTGCTCATAGCCACACAATGTACCTAGTAAAAGCTAGAGTGTTTAAGTCCGAAGACGGAGCTAAACGGGAAAGTAGCTAAGCCGTGCCTGACGAGGTGTGATGATTAACTTGAATGGCAGACACATGGCGTAGTTAGGCTCTCGACGAAGCTAGAAAACCTGGGTTCAAGCCCGAAAGCTATAGAGTAAAACCGCGGAGTGACTAAGCCAGAGGCTAAGCTTGGAGGCTAATGACCACGAAGGGTCGGCCACACATGATAATAAAGCAGTAATAGAGTAATATCACAGGCAGTGTACATGTATAGGTATTAAGCTACACTGTTACATGCATCATCACACCGATACAAATACAACAGATTGATATAAATACACATGTCCACAGAATATAAGTATACACCCACACCAATACAAATACACAGTCCACAACATGAATACAATAATTTCAAAATACAATATGAAATACAAAAGATCCATCGAAGAGAACACTCGCTTCAAACTATGAAATACGTAGCGAAATATGGAATTCTGAAAACATGTGCACGCGCATGTGCATACCATATAGTGAGAGAATGGAGAGGAGAGAGAAGAGAGAGAATTAAAAATAGAGAAAGGTAGGAGAGAGAAACAAAGAGAGGGGGAATAGCTCACACAACCAGGGGCCAGGGGCCCCAGCTTGGCCGGTGCTGGCCGCGCGTAGCCAAGGAGAGGGGAAACTCGCGGGGCCCAAGAGGGTGGCCGACCAGATCTAGAGGGGAGAAGGGACTGGTGTTGGTGGCTGGGAAGGTGGTTTTGGGAGGAAGGAGAAGAGATGTGGGAGGAGATGGAGCTAGAGGTGAAATTAGAGGAGGAGGAGATGGGAAGAGGCCGAGGTGATAGCCACAGTTGGGTGGTCGGCCAGGTAGAGGTGGCTGGAGGTGGAGATTGGCATGGAGGTGGAGAAATTTGGTGGTGGAGTGGTAAAATTGGATAGGAGGTATAGAAATTAAAGAAGGTGGAGGAAAATAAGAGAAAGTGGGGAAGATGGGAGATAGCGCCGGAGTCGTCGTTGGCCGGGGGCTCGCTGGGGATGGTGATAGTGGTCGACTACTATTTGGGGGGGAGAAGGAGATGATTGATTGAGGAGAAAGAGAGAAATTAAAGAAAGAGGGGGGAAGAGGTGTTTGGTGGTGGGATTTAGACTTGACCGGGGTTGGATGACCGCCAGCTAAGGGTCGCTGGCCTAGGTCGTCAGAGGATGCGCCGAAGAGGAAAGGGGTGATCGGCCACTGCTTGGGGAAGAGAGAGAAATTTGAGAGATTGAGAGAGATTTGAGAAAGAGAGAGTGAGACTAAGAGAGAGAGAGAGTGAGAGAGAGAGAGAGAGATTTGAGAGAGGGAAGGAGAGATTGAGTTGGGGGAAAGAAGATATTTAGGGAAAATATGTGGAGGAGAAAAAAGGAGAAGAAAAGAAAAAGAAAATGAAAAGTGAAAGAAAAAGAGAGGGAAGGAAAAAAGAAAAGAAAAGAAAAAGAAAAAGAAAAGAATGAAGCGAAGGAAAATACCCAAGCAAGACTTTCAAATCCGAGAAAATACAAATATTATTTTATTCGGTCAAAATTTGACAACTTTAGAAAGATTCCAAAAATTCTATATAATAGAAAATATTACATTGAGATACTTGGTGAAATCAGATTCAATAAATTCAATCTTGTTTTCACATTAAAAATTATGGAATTAATCGGCGATACCGATCGACGCCAAATTCGGTCGAATTTTGATAAATTCGAAAAAATCTCTAAAATGTGTTAAGATAGAAAATATGATCTTGAGAAATACTGTGGAAGCAAAGTTTAGAAATTCAACTCCGTATGTAAATTAAAATTCTGAGAATCGATCAGCAATACCGGTCGACACCGATTTGAAGATTTTGCATAATAATTCAGAAAAATTCTAGAAAATTATCAAAAATCTAAAATATTGAAAAAAATATTTGAAGTTAAACTGGTCAAACCTGACTTTCAGAAAAATCAAATCAAGCAGTACAATGAGATCGGGTCCAGGTTCAGATTAGGGTTAACTCTGAGTCTAAAAATCCAGATCTGATACTAAATAATAATATAATTAATCACAAAGTAAAAATAAATATGAGATAAATCAAAAAAAATATGATCAAAAAATCAGAACACATATCTAAATACGTATTCTCGGAACGGGGAGTTACAATCCATCCACCTTACAAAAATTTCGTTCTCGCAATTTCGATAAGGGGATGAACACTGAAGAGATATGGATGAAGATTATATCAATCAAGATATGAGTAACTGAGGATAACACTCATAATCGACTGGATAATAAATTGGGGGTCTAGATGTCTTATGTACTTCCTGCAACATAAAGTTTCAGATGGTGCCATATTTATACTGGCCTGATACTCTTAATAAGAGAATACTGCCAGAACTTCTATAGACTGACTCTCTCTGAATAAAGAAATGAACTGTCCTCGGTACTAGCCAAACTTTCATTGCCTGAATTCTATTAGAATGATGGAGATTACTTGTTTAAAAAAGACGTGACCCAAGAATACGATAATATTCATTAGAACGCATACTTACTCTGTTGGGCGTAAAGCTGTCCCTAATGAAGAGTCTGTAATAAGATTATAGATACTCTGCCTGTTCTCTGTCACTCTAGGAGTAGGCCATAATATCGTAAATAAAGAATATCTGATAAATTGATTGTAAATAAATAAAGAGAAACCAATAATAACGAGTTCTAAATGTTGGACGCTGATTACTCTAAAAAGCATAATCAATAATTTATAGTATTTGTAGAGCGCCCTGAATGCTATCTTCTGGATAATAACCTGATTGTAGATCAATTCTAAGAATACTCGAGCTCCGTGAAGTTAATAGAAGAGACCAAGATCGTTCCTAGAGAAATATCAAACACCATAGCTCTTGTAGCAGAAGTCTTGAATCCAGAAATTCGTTTCATACTAACGCTCCTCGTGTAATGGCATAATCTGTCTGATCATATTAGTGATGATTACCTCACTTTCTATACTATCCCCGTGATGCGTCCATACATAAAAGAATAGAATACAATGCCAAAAAACTATCTGATATAAAACAATACGATGTACTAGAATCAAAGAATGCTAGAACAGGGCAAAAGAGAAACACATCTGTTATGCCGCTATATTACCAGTCTACCTATATCTTAAGTTGGTATGGAGACGATAGGAACTAAAAAGTGAAAATATGAAAGAGATTCAAGAATCAGTAGGAAGGATAATCAAGAGGGAATATATAACTCTGTATTTTGTAGTTAGATTGTATAATTGAGACTCGTGCATTCCAGTTGTGAATTTCTTTACCATTAATTTTGCCGACTAGATGTACTGAAGGAGTAAGATCCTAGGCTATGATACCATCCTATAATGCCCGATCCCGCGGATACATAGACGTTACTGCGATATATATATGCAGAGCGAAAATACCCTCACATATAAATGCTAAGTATCAGTACATGCAAGAATCAGAGTACGAAAGTGCGTAGTACATTATACATTCCAACATAAGAGTACAACTATAAAGTTATTACATGTTGTGACATAATATTGCAAGCAGATTACATCATCGATAAGTGCAAAAGTGAGAATACAAGGAGGTATACAAGTATGAATAGTATAAAAGGTGCTCACGAGTTACAAAAAGAAAACTCGAGAGTCAAGAAGGGGGTCTGGAAGAAAAAGACCCCGGACAGTTAATCGCTGATCCACTACGCTACCGCTGCACAACTCTGATCAATAAGAAGTCCACCACGGTTCAAGCTCCGAGATCTGAACATGCAGGTCTAGGGGAGTCAGAAAGCTGCTAATGAGTGGTAAAATGAGTGCCAAGTGGCGTGCATAGACAAGCATACATGTATCAATAAATCTGAGTCGAAGAACATGTATTGAAAATCGTATCATGAGAACAAACATATATGAGCAGGCAATGAGACATCAAGTAAAATAAATGTGACAAAACCAGTTATACAAGCTCAAATTACGAATCCGTGAGATTAGTACATTAAAGAAATTATCCAATCAAGAAAACCCTCATATATATACCTTATATCTCGTATCATCGTAACCTGAGTTCATATTACCCGAATTACAAAACAACATGACAAATTATTAACTAGCATCTTATTATTATTACTCGTCTGACCCATATGTCTAGGTATGTGTACTAGCGTTCCAGTACACATACTCCACATCTGAGTAAGTGGAGGTTGTCTATTTAAAACTGTGATTAAACCAACGAATTATGTTTACAATGGGTCCTGTACATACCTGAGAGCACGACCAACTGTCATTCCAGTGCTGAACCGGAACAACCGTGAAGCATTGCAGCAGGGACAAAGGTTATATTATATGCCCTGGGAAGGAGGTATAATAGTTGCACAACATCTTTAACCATTGTAAACGTAATCATGAATTGAAGTCCATTAGTTTTTTCCTTACCCGGTGTAAGTTATTCTTTTTATTAAATTATTATATAATTATCAGTGTATGGGAATGAACAATAGCATATTGATTGAGTTAAAACCTGTACACAAGAATACAGAATTTCAGAACTTAAGAATAGAATGTGCAAGTACTTAATACTACCGCTATGACGAGTGGCTATGCGGGTTGTGATCCACAAGGAGGGACTAGCGATGGAAGCTTTTTTGTAACTTCTCTTTTAAGTTACAAAAAATGATTAGAATTCTTTTAGTTCTTGTAAAGAAAAAGAAAAATAAGTTATAATTAAGTTAAGAAGAAAGTGGTAGATTGAGAAGGTGGAGAAAATAGAAAATGGATTTATACAAAGAAATTAAAAAGAGTGAATAAAAGAGTTGGGAGATTGTGGTGTTGGTGATCTACATTAAAAATTAAAAGAAAGAAAGTTAAACCTAAAAGAAATACTTACCTTTTTTCGATTGATGACTTACCTGGAAACTTTGTATGTTTTACCTTACTTCAGAGGCAATCAACGCATGACCTATAAGATCGAGCTTAGTCCCATTCGCATTACATCATCAAGACGAATAAGAATGAAATGATATAGAATCTTGAGGAGGAGAACATCATCATGAAATATCGTGGCACTCACACAAACATGGCTATACTGATGCTTCAAAATTCACTTGGATATTTATTAAAACCAAAAGAGAAAAAGTAGAAAAAAGAAGAACATATAAACAAAGAAGAGCATAAATATATTACCTTTGATTACTAGTAGAAGCGATGAAAGAAAGGAGGAGGTTACATCGGTGCCACTCTCAACATAAATCTCTCTCTCTTATTTACATGAATCTTAGTCTAACCTATGCTTACAAAGAAATAAAAATTACATAAAATAAAAATAAAAATCTACACTAAAAAGAATGAAAAACTGGCCTAAGAATATATCTCTACTTGATCATTCCCTGTAGTCTCTGAAAACCAATAGTTATAGGTAAAATCAAACGGGGGGAGAGCGTACGAAGATAGGGGGAGCAAACGCTCCCCCCAACACATTCAACCAAGCCGCGAAAAAGCGGTTTTGGCCGCATTTTCGCGGCCTGGGTATGGCTAGGTGGCCATACTTGGGAGGTACAGGTGCCTGCTTTGATGATTTGGCTTTATCTCCAGCTAGATTTTCAGCTTGGGTCCTAGATTTTGACGAAAACTCTTTTATCTTCAGCTTTAACCAATTGATTTGTAGAGATTTAATTTAACTAATATTTTAACTGGTTTTATCTTCTTTGATTTGCCCTGATTTGCCCTTATCTGCCCTGATCTCTGATTTGAATTAATCTGAATTAAATCAGAATTTTGATCGGCTTTTGGGCTCATTTTCTTTTCCTTCTCCCTTAGTAATGGGTCTGCATATAAATTAGATAATAAATAGGATTAAAAATAGAGTTTATTATATAATAAATATGAGAATGTGACAATAAATATGTAGTATCAGTGACCGATCACACCCCCATACCTATCTTTTGCTCATCCTCGAGCAAAACAAAAAACTAAATCAAAAATTATTAGACCACTTTCGCAGGTCACACGATTGCACTGAGCATGTACAACAAGTTATTAAGCCTCTAGGTTTCCCTAAAGGACAATTTTTATCTCGTGAGGGTTTTCTGTGGATTACACCCACAAAATCCGTAAAGAAAAATACATTTTGAAAGAGAAAAATATATGAAGTATTATTGTAAGAATTAAGTAATCTATAAGTTATAGAAAAACCGAATTTTTCATTCTTAAGCTTAGTCTTTATTTAAAAGCTTGTTATCAATCAAGACAAGGAGTCAAAGTGTATTTTTCATCTAGTGTATTATTTTACCATAAGTTATATGCACCTTTGTAACCATGAAATTTTGACTCAGGGTTCTTTAACTCTAATTCTTATGCCTTGTTATTTTTTTTCTTTTGTTTTTTTTTGTGATATTATTCCTTAATTCTATTAGGCTTCTAATCTTCTCATGTAATGAGCCTTTAACCGGTGACTCCCAAACCAAACGGTCTTAGAGCACTGGGTGAGAAAGCACCCCAAGGACTTAAGGACTCGAGCAAATAAGGCCACAAAACTAAGGATTTTATTATATAAATCACTTTTAGGCGTGAATACTTATGCTTTATGAGGCACAAATTCCCAGCTTAATTAGAAAATTTTTGATATTATATATATATATATATATATATATATATATATATATATATATATATATTATATATTATATATATATATATATATATATATATATATATATATATATATATAAAATAAGGCATAAGAATCTTGTTGTTGAACCCTAAGTGTGTAAGTGTATAAAGCATGCATATTTCATCAAGGTAAAAATCAAGACTAAATTACTTTTCTAAATTTTCTTCCTAACCTTAGAAATCAAACAAATAATCTTATTTTGATCAAGTATAAGAAATCCTAATTATGATTCTCCTATCCTTAAAATTGACTTAATTTCTTACAAAAAATATGTCAAAATATTGTTTCTATTTTCAAAAAGTTTTTAAAAGTAGAGAAAATGTTAATTTTTTAATAATAAAAGGAAAACTTAAGTTATGTTAGAATCCTCCCCGACACCTATCTCATGCATTGTCTTCAATGTATGAATTAATGCATAGATGCATGAAAAAGAAAAAAGGGAAGGAAAATATTACCTTAAGGTGGTGGTACCGGTGATGGTTTGATTGGGTCAAGCGTTGCTACCCAATCAAGATAATGTGGTGGTTCACAAAGCCCACCTTTATTGACCTCTTTTCTATTTACATATTTATAGTCCCCAATATGAATAGGATCATGAAAGATCCTATCATGAAACTTATTCCCTTTGCATGACCAGTCTTGAAAAATTATTATGAAGTCATCATGGTCTATATCTATGTCCAACAAAAGAATGTGACTTAGTGGACTGGTTGACTTGGACTCAAGAATGATAGGTTCAGGAACTAATACTAACTCATAAAAATCAACTTTGGGTTCGAGAGTCAGTTTTAGTTCAAAAGTTCAGTCTAAATCTAAGAATTGAAATTCACATTCTTTTCCTATCATGGAATGTGACTATCCAAAATTGGTGATTCAATTTCTAGATCTATGGGTACAAGAATAAATGTTGGCTCAGGAATTTGGTCCAAATTGGGTAAGAATACCGGAGTTAACATAGATTCGAAGATGGGAACTGAATCACAAAGTTGGAGATCGGGTTCACATTCATAACAAGTTCAATCTCATTAAAATGAAAACTTGCTAATTCGTCAATGGGTTGATATTGGTCAAGTTCAAGGTTTTGTGGTGAAAATGAATCTTGGTCAAAGTTTTCAAGATACCATGATTCTTGGTTTTCATCAATATGGTTGAAGTGTCAGAAATAGTCAAAGATTGGGTAGGGAGAGTTTCCTTATTCCTACGTATATTTTTCAATCTACTAAGTCTTACTTATCATATTGAGTAGATCAATTTAGAATTGAATCATGAATTTTATACTCTTTTCTAAGTTGGCATGTTCTTCATGAAAAATAGAGTAAGGATCTGTGATTTGAAAATTTTGACGGGATTTTGAGTCTTCTAAAATTTGAATTCATCGCTCAAGCTCTTCTAAGGCTTCCATCCTCTTTTCCCAGTTATTGATCTTCTAATTTTATGTTGCTCGGGAGAAGGAGTATATGAAGCTGGATGTTGGTAAAGTGGTTGACAATATGATTCGGGAGAGTTGTATCCCCATTGACTCTGTGAAGAATAGTGATGATTATTCTAGTCGTGTTCATAGTATTGGGACTGGGGCATGTATTGATTCGGATAAGACCAATCCGGCACACTAAGTTGGTTAAAGTTATGATATGCCGGATTGGTAATATTCAAAAAAGAGGTTGGGGTGTAACATGGATTACCATTAAAATTGAAAAATTATTGTTATAAGCTATCACACAAAAAATGTCAAAATCAAACAAAGAAAAACAAACAAATAAATGACAAAAAGAAAAAATCTAACCTAAGTTAGGGTAAACCTTAGACCTAGACGACTCCTAACTGGTTAGACTGTCCACGGAGGGTATATTGCCGAATCTGACCACAACTTAATCGGCCAAGTGGGTAAGATTGGTGAGAGGTATTCGTGCTTAATAGCAACAGGCCTAATTAAGCCAAACCACCAGCCTTCGGGGTTTCGCCCCCTCAATCCTCAACCTTAGACACCGATTTGGCAAGAGTTAAATTCTAATCAACTTTCCCCTTAGGTCAGTCTCCTATATGAGTCCGAGATGTCCCTAGGGCCAACGTCTACTCAGTTTTAGTTAGACTTTGGTTAGTGAGTGAGGAGATTGTTTGTGGGCTAAGGGAGGGTAATAACTTTCCTACCTTATCTTGTTTATAGGATAAGCCTTTAAATCAATTTAGTGCAATGTGTACATGAAAAGCAACACTTAAGCAATGTAAACAATTCAAAAGTGTTCCTATACTTCATGCTATGCACACGTACCTTTGCTCTAGCACTCTTCAACAGTATGTAAAATGTAAACGAATTAGACACGTGCATAAATGCAAAGTCTAAACCATTTTAAGCATTTAACAAACATAAATTTACTGTTGAGGTTAGAAAGTATGTACAGTGAGTTAATCAAGAAAATAAACAGTTACAGAAATTTAGCTTTGCAATTCAACCCACCTGCAAAAATACAGGTTAGTAGTTCACTTAGATTGCCACTGGAATGTAGCAAATCTGAGGGCTTCTGGGCTCTGCTTTCTTGAGTAGAGTCCAGGGTCACTTATATGTCCACTGCAGCAAAAATTTCCTTGATTTCTAACACTGCACACCAAGAACAAAGAAGAAAGTTAACCAAAAATATAAATTTAAAAAGAGAATTACTTACCATCCCTCCCCGGCAACGGCGTCAAAATTTGATTGAGTTAGAACCTGCACACAAGAATATAGAATTTTAGAACTTAAGAATAGAATGTATAAGTACTCAATACTACCACTATAGCGAGTGGCTAGCGGGTCGTGATCTACAAGGAAGGACTAGCGATGGAAGCTTTTTACAAGTTCTCTTTTACGTTACAAAAAATGGTTAGAGTTCTTCTTTTAGTTCTTGTAAAAAAAAGAAAAATAAGTTATAGTTAAGTTAAGAAGAAAGTGATAGATTGAGAAGGTAGAGAAAATAGAAAATGAATTTATACAAAGAAATTAAAAGAGTGAATAAAAGAGTTGGGAGATTGTGGTGTTGGTGATTTAAAAACTAAAATTAAAAGCAAGACCTAAAAGAAATGCTTATCTTTTTTCGGTTGATGACTTACTTGGAATCCTTACATGTTTTACCTTGCTTCGGAGGCGATCAACGCATAACCCATAAGATCGAGATCAGTCCCCATTCGCATTACATCATCAAAACGAATAAGAATGAAATGATACAGAATCTTGAGAAGGAGAATATCATCATGAAATATCGATGGTACTCACACAAACATGGCTATACTGATGCTTATAGATTCACTTAGATATTCATCAAAACCAAAAGGAAAAAAGTAGAAAGAAGAAGAACATATGAACAAAGAAGAGCATAAATATGTTACCTTTGATTGCTTGTAGAAACGATGAAAGAAAGGAGGAGGTTACAGCGGTGTCACTCTCAACGTAAATCTCTCTCTCTTACTTACATGAATCTCAGTCTAACCTATGCTTATAAAGAAATAAAAATTACATAAAATAAAAATAAAAACTTACACTAAAAAGAATGAAAAACTGGCCTAAGAATCTATCTCTGCTTGATCGTTCCCTGTAGTCTTTGAAAACTCAGTATTTATAGGCAAAAATAAGGTGGCCATACCCGGGAGGTACAGGTGCCTGCTTTGATGATTTGGCTTTATCTCCAGCTGGATTTTCAGTTTGGGTCTTGGATTATGACGAAACCTCCTTTTATCTTCAGCTTTAACCTATTGATTTGTAGAGATTAACTGATTTTTCAACTGGTTTTATCTTCTTTGATTTGCCCTGATCTCTAATTGAATTAATTCTAAATTAAATCTGAATTTTGATAGGTTTGTGGGCTCATTTTCTTTTCCTTTTCCATTAGTAATGGGACTGCATATAAATTAGACAATAAATAGGATTAGAAACAGAATTTATTATATAATAAATATGAGAATGTAACAATAAATATACAGTATCTGCTACTGATCACAATCAGATACATGTGTAAGGGAGTGCAGGAGTACAGAAAATACAGGATCACTAACAGAATATCAACTTACATTCCCGTAATGTGATAATCATGAGTCAAGTGTTAACATAGAAGATGTCAGGTGTCAAGTGATAACATGGCACGTGTCAGCATGTAAGTGAAAATCTATCAAGTGAAAGCATATCAAGTGATAGCACAATAAATATTAACTGTCGTATAGCTCAATACCGAAAAATGGTACCGATACAGGCGATCGACACGATTACCGAAGAATAATACAATTTTTAAAAAAATAATATAAGTAAAGATTTCAAACTCTTAATGAGCAGAATTCTTGGAAGCTAGAGAGAAATTATCTTCTCAATGCCTATCTTAGCTATCGAGCTTTTGGTTATGTCTCTCCCTCTGTGCCCTTGGACTAACCTACTAATAGGCTATTTATAGGCCTATTAGGGGGAACCCCTTAAAAATTAGCAAAAGCTGAAAACAACCTTGCTAGCCTCGCTTGCGAGGCTAAAAATAGGTCTGCGCGAGCCTAAAATGCTTCTTGTGAAGCTACATAGGCACTGTGCAAGAAAATGACAGCCGTTCTGGCTTAATTGTCTCTACTTAATTTGGAACATAGTAAGCGAATGTAACTGGCCACTTAAAGTGCCATTAACCCCACTAAAGTAGTGGGGGTTAGCCTACTAATCTGCTTAGGGATTTAAAATGGTTAAAATGACTTGGAGCTTTGCTTGTGGCTAAGCTAGCCTATGCGAGGCTATGTGAAGTTAGCTCATAGTGGAGCTAAAATAAAGGTTTGGATGAAGCTAAGTTAGTTTTAGGTAAAGGTAGGAGTTAGCTCTCAGTGGAGCTATGGGAAGCTTCAAACGAAGCTAAAAGTTAGCTCTTAGCGGAGCTATATCAAGCTTCAGACGAAGCTAAAAGTTAGTTCACAGCGGAGTTAAGCCAAGCTTCTGAAGCTAAAAGTTAGCTCTCAGCGAAGCTAAGCCAAGCTTCTGACAAAGCTATGTCTTATGTCTCAACAGAGCTTTTCTAAGCTTCAGGTGAAGCTAGGCAATGATGCCTATTGGGTGAAATTAACCCTTGAGCTTGGGAGAAAGTTAAGGTAACTTAGACTCATAAGCATGCCTAGGCCTGTTCAAAAGCAATGCTTGGCCTACTGAAAGGTCTAAATAACTGCTCTATCCATCGGGATGGGCATGAGTGATTAGTCTCTAAAACTGCATATTTCATACCATATCTTCATATTTGCTTAATATTAATTTTGCTAATAATACCTCTCTTACATGTTTCTAGGTCCATGGTGTGCAATGAAGAAGAAGACCCCTAAATCACCATTTGATGGGTGATTAAAGGCCTATAATATAGCCATTGACTTTGGAGAGATGATTCGTCAAAACTAGGGGCCCAAAATCAGAAACCAGAACATGCAGCTAATAGGGGGACAAACGAGCGGCGTCGCCCAGGTACAGCGCGCGGAAACGCGGTCGTACGGGCGCGGCCGCGCGCCGTGCTTTGGGCCAGGGGGTGTCCCCCTGGCCCCCTTTCCCTGGTGCTATATACCCCCATGGGGTTCTTCAGTTGAGGAGATACAGAGAGAGTAGTGTATTTCTTTCATGTTGTAGTTTAGGATAGTTTAAGTTAGTTCTTCTTCTTCCTTTGTAATTTTATTTCTTGTAGATCTTTTAATAGGAGAGAGAGTGGTATATGGTTGAAAAGTAAGAGTTCTTGTAATAGAATGTGACAATCTATGAAAGGTTCTCTCTTTATCTCTCTTTATTTTCTTCTCTCTAACTCCTTTTACATGTTTAGCTAATTTTCTCAGATGGCAACTAACTATTAACCACTAACTTGCTAGCTTCTTATTTGATAATCCACATGAATCTAATAGCCTCTACTTGGCCTTGCTCATGCAAGAGCCATTGATGGCTCATGATGATGGATTTAATACTCTAACTTCCTAACTCTCTAACAAGCTAACATTACTTTACTCCATGCTTACTTTTATTTAGTTTTGATGGTTTAAGTGTAGCTTGCACTTGTTTTGTTGAGTTGGGATGTGATGAATTACATATGGGCCATACTTTGAAATGCTCTTGAACCAAGAACTAGTGATTGTCAAGGATACATGTGAGGCAACTATCACTAAGAGGTTAGCATGTTGGTGGAGTCATTAGTAGTTAGTAGCCATGAGTTTTTTTTTTTTACTTTGTTTTAGAAATATCAAAAACCACAAATACATTCTTTTCTATGTTTTCCACTTCTTTGTTTTCACCGTACTTCCCTTTTCATTATTTGTTTTTTTTCTTTTCATTCTTTAAAACATTGAAGAATTATTAACACACACGTGTACATACCGTGTAAGCTTCTATCGCCTCCTGTCCTTGTGGATTCGACTCGTTTTAGCCTCTATGCTATAATGGAAGTATTGAGGAAGCCAAAGAACACACATTTTAAATCTTGATTTCAAAATATACACTTTTTGTGCGCGGTTTTCCCCCGATCAAATTTTGGCACCATTGCCGGGGATGGGAACGGTTTGATTTCACATTTTTGTTTGCTTTTCTTCTTTGTTTTTTGGTGTGCAGGTCAAAATTTTTAGCATTGCAGAAGTCTACACTTACTCTTGTGTGGTTGGGTAAATTCTTGTATATTCTTATATTCTACTGCTAGTTTTTGTTTATATTATCCATGCACTATAATAATTAAGAATTAAAATACAGAGAAATTGGATGCTTTAAAATGGTTTAGACAATTGCATCTAGGCACGTGTCAATTTTCATTCCAATAAACTGTATTTTGTTCTTGTGTTGTTGTGATTTTGACGGAGGTGTACATATTGCATTGCATATAGTTAGGACAAATACGTGAGTGATTTACTTTATTTGTGTGTTCATTCTTATCTATATTGCACACTTGCACGAATTGAATTTAAGGGCAAAACCCAAGACAACCTAAGGTGGGGAAGTCATTACCCTCCCTTGGCCAAAAAATCACATCCCCACTCACACAACCCAAGGCCTTAATAAAAACTTACTAGACGTTGGCCCTTAGGGACATCTCAGATTCATTTAAGAGATTGACCTAAGGGGGAAGTTATTAGAAGTTGACTCATGTCAAATCGGTGTCTAAGGTTGGAGATTGAGATGCACAACCTCGAAGAACAGTGATTTGGCATAATTAGGCCCGTTGCTCCGGCACGGATATCTCCTACTGATCTTGCTCCTACATGGCCAATTAACTCGTGGTCAGATTTCGACAATATATGAAATCACCTAGAGGGGGGGTGAATATGTGATGGCTATATGAAATATGACAACAATGCGGAATTAAAAATTCTACTAACAAATTGCTCAAATTAAAAGACTAGCAATAAACACAATAAGTAGTGCAAGAAATAAAGGAGTTGAGTTTAGAGAAAATTCGAGCAAACGCAAACACAAGTATATGTTTCCGAGGTTCGAGCCACGCTCTACGTCCCCGCCTTCACACTTGAAGGATTTCCACTATTGTTGATCCCACCGGATCGCCAATACAAGGACACACTTGTCCTATCTCTTGTGATGCCGCAACACCACCGGAGCACACTAGCTCGCCTTGAGGTCGATGCCTCTACAACTTCACACAAGAAGAAAATGATCACACTTGATCGAAAATCGCTCACTTAGCACAATCCTATAACCAATATGTAGATGTAGAATTTTGGGATTGTGTAGTGCAAATATCTAGAGTGAAGTAGAGGTAAAGGTTTCAAATGGGTGTATGGAAATTTTGGCTTGAAAATCTTTTCTCAAATAGAAGGCTTGAAAATCTTATGAAAATATGTTGTAAATTGTTGTCTAATCATGTTGAAATGACCTCCTATATATAGGGGATGAGAAACAGGGTAAAAAGGCTGGAGAGATTCGTTGGGGTGAGTTCCCAACAAAATCTGTCAGAAAAAATAGAGCTGTTGGAGTCTGTCAGAATTTCTGACAGCTGCCGGTCGACTGGGCCGGTCGACCGCCAACGGTCATATTTCTGACCGTTGGGGGACAACAGTCGACCCGAACAAACAGAGAGCACTGTAAGTGCTCCGTTCGACCCGAGCGGTCGGCCGACGTACACACATGCACAGCGTGCACGTCGGTCGACCGGGACGGTCGACCGGCTCCTGTCAGTTCTGAAAAATCAGAACTGCAGAAACCAGAACTTGGGTCTATAGTTTAGGTCTTGTGGTTTGGTTTTTTGGACCTTGTAAAAATAGGAGTATGACCATATGTCACTACCCTAACATGTTAAAACATTTTGATAAAGTTTCTCTTGATAAAAACTTGTTTTTCTAAAAGTTGGTTTTTCCAAAAACTTAAGGTTTCTAAAAACAAATTTCCAAACATGTTACCAATAAAACTAAGTTGGAAATAGAAATTGTTTTTGAAGCCATGAATCAAACTAAAGTGTGTGTGTGAGTGACAATCCCATAATTCTACTTCTAACATCTAGGTTTTGACAAAGATTCTAAAAGAAAAGCAAAATTACAAATCTTGGACTTTTTCATTATCTTGATCTTGACTTGGTCTTTTCTTCATGTCTTGATCCCGAAGCTTCCTAATGTGCTTAGCTTGGGAATGGACATCTTTAGCGGCGTCCAAACTTGTGAGTCTTGATAGTGGAGCCGTCAAATCAACCTGTTTAACCTGAAATACTTTTAAACAAAATTGTTAAATACATAACTAAATATGGTTTGTTATCATCAAAATATCCAACAAGATATAGGGCTAATGGCCTTTGGGCCAACAATCTCCCCTTTTTGATGATGACAAAACATATATAGTTATTACAAATATTTTGGGTAGAGACTTCAAATGAAGCTCTCCCTCAACACATGCATATACAAAAATATGCTCAAGCATAGACAAATCTCAAAAAAAATTGTCAACATAATCCACAACACGTATATCCATGCTAGATAAAAAATACTCATGTCATAAAATAGAAATGAAACACATGTCCACAAAGCATAACCAACATAAACAAGTACATGTCCATACAAACATAAATACAAGAAAGATGTCCAACAACAGAAAATACTACAAAATATAAGTACACAAAATATGGAGTCTCTCTCAACAAATAACTCTCCCCCTTTTTGACATCATCAAAAGGGGCAGGTCACTCAGCACCACCAGCAGCATCGTCCTCTGAAGAACTCTCCTCAGCATCGCCTTCCTCAGACGAACTCTCCTCAGCGTCACCCTCTGCCATCGTCTCATCATCATCATCATCATCATCATCATCAAGACCTGCCTCCTCTGGATCGATGCCAGCAACGCCTGGCTGTGGAGGTGGACAGAACAGCAGTAGGGTCTCTGGCAGGAAATGGAGGGCCGGAGGATGGAAGAGGACGAGCAATGGATGTGAGATCTGGACCAAGCATATTGAATTTCGCAAATAGTGTCTCAAATTGCGAGTCCACGAATCTCATGGCATTCGCAAAGTAAGACATGTCATTGCGAATACCCTGGAAACGCGAGTCCATCTCCGCACGAAGGGCTGCATCTCGCTGCTCCATATCCGCACGAAAGGCTACGCCTCGTTGCTCGATCCAAGACTGGTGCTTCTGGATCTGAGAGCGAATCTCAGAAGACATGAAGGACTGGAACTCAGGAGATAAAGATGGACCAGGAGCAGAGGAAATCCCTGGGGCCGAAGAAGACCCTGGGACAGATGAAGATCCTGGTACTGGAACTGGAGGGGGCTGCTCAGGAGGGGCTCGACGAATCTGAGCCTGCATCCTCTTCAAAAGGGTGCAGTCCAAGTTCACAGAGGGTTCGGAGGGAGTCTCCGAAGAAAAATCAAATCCTAAATGTTGAGAAGATAGAATATGAGCATGCCATAAGGCAAATGCCTACCGGACATGCGGATCTGATCAGAAGCCATGTGAGAAGCAATGAGATGTGGGAAATTAATCTTAATGCCTTTCAGAAGGCAATAGATGATCAATGGAACATGACCCCTAGCATTGCTATACTCACCGGACTTAGGTAAAATGTTATAGAAAACAAATTTGGCTAGGACTTGGGCGGTGAACGTGAACTTGTTCACTTCCTCATTCCTAACCAAACCGAGATTGTCATTCCCGTGAATCAAGGTGGATGCGGTGAGCTCAGACTCACTGTCCGGATACTCAAAATCTTGAAGATTAAAGGTGTAAACATCAACTCCTCCAGAGGAGAGATGCAGATATCAGCAAATTGGGATAGGGGAATGTCAATATCCTTCCCAAGAACACGAGATCTCACTCTATTTCCCTCAAAAGCAAAATTTGCATAAAAGTAATGCACTAAGGAGGGGTACACATGTTCCCTAATGGCCATGAATTTATCCAAAGAATTTCTTTTTAGGATACGAGGGATATGGAGATGTTCAAAGTCTTTTAGAATCACACATCTCCCTGAAATAACAGCTTTCTTAGAAAGTATGATATATCGGTTTTCAGCTAGCTCATTAACAAAGGGTCTTTTAGGTTTAGGAGTGGTGGAAGATGAGGGAACTATACTCTTTCCCTTCTCAGACCTAGATCTCTTTGACATTTTGGAGAAAAGAGTGATTTTTAGATGATTTTTAGGGTAGATGGTTATGGCTTGATCTAAACAAAAGAAACCTAAAAATCTTAGACAAGAATTGAGATTCTAAAGGCTAGAAATCAAGATTTGAACAAAAGAGAGGATTTTTATCTGAATGAGAGAAACCCTAACCCTAGATCTTGAATTCCCTGAAATCTTGTTGGTGAGGAAGCCCTGAGAGTGAAAATCTAACCCACAAAGAGTGAATCCAACTTGGTTTTGAAGGAATTTGAGAGATTTTGAGTTTTGGGAATTTTTGGAGAAAAGGGGAAATCGGGCTCGCTGGATGGGTTATGAGAGAAGTGAGAGAGATTGTGAAATAAATAGCAGATTTGGGGCTGAAATCGACGCACAGTCGACCGGGCCGGTCGACCTGAAAACCTGAGAGCTCTGAACTCAGAGCAGTCGACCGTACCGGTCGACCGGCAACAGAGAGCAAAAATTTGTTCTCTTTCAGGCAATGGCGGTCGACCGGGGTTGGGGCCGGTCGGCCGGCTTTGCCCAAAAACTGTGAACAGAAAGAGCTCAAAAAAAAATTAAATAGAAATATTTAACAATTAAAGTAGGATATATGTAACATGCAGGAATACAACAATGTTTTTAAATCTTCATTAGGTTATCAAATCAACCAAAAATATTCACACAAAACATTTTATTTAATTTTCATACAAAAATAAAGTTTTTAGAGATGTTGAAGCCGAATACCCGGTGAAGGGTTCTGAACTTCATCCTCTTGATTCCTCTTGAATGAGTTGAGGTGCGCAATTGCCATCTCTAACGTATTTGCTTGAATATGAAATTTTTTACAAAATTTTATTTCTAGTTTTGAAAATACAATGTGTATATATAAATAAGCTAGTCTAGGCATGGCATGTAGACATACAATGGACATGGTATAAAAGACAAGATATTAAAACATGGCATATACACAATCATGATAGGGATGTAAGTTTACACTAGCATATATCAATGTATCATAAAAGTAAACTAACAATCCTATACATGTGTATATAAATAACCAAACAAAAACTTTTAAATGGAGAAGTTACCAAGCATGGGCAATCTCCAAAATAGGTGTCTCCATGATAGCGATGCAAATGCGATGTGTTCTTTGAGCTTAGTTGCATCCACCACCCGGGCACCGTTTCCCCTAAGTCTTGGAGGGTGAAGATCCACCTGTATCATTTAAATTTGGAGGGTCTTTTGATACCCATATCTTTTTGGGTCCTTTAGGATTAGTACCGGGACGAACCCAAACATATTTATTGTTTACATTATGTTTAGCAAAACAAAATTTTTCCAAATGGCCTTTGCGGCATATGCGTGCATATGTAAATTCTACCACTACCATACATAAATGCATGCTTGTGTGAGTGTGCATGTTTTCGTGCATGTGTATGATGAGTGTGTTTCCCTTGGGTTACTCCCTTGGGAAATCTAGATGCAAACTTATTTAAATCAAAAGCACACTTTTTAAGAGTTGAATCTAAAACATCAACTCGTTTTTGAATTTCAAAAATTCATTTTTTTACATGATGCAATGGGGGTTTCCCCTTACAAGCTGACTTATGATTTCAAAATCAAATTGCTTTCTTAAAAGCACAAGATAAATCATTTTTCTCTTTTCAATAATATTAATTTTATCTTTTAAAGACTCATTTTCTCTTTTTAATTTCTTATTATGAGATTGAGAAATCTCATACCTATGTTGTAATTCTTCGAAAATTGAGCTAACTCATCCATAGTCAACTCATCCTCATCTAAAGAGTTGTCAATAGTTACCTTCGAAGCATCATCTCCATGTGCAATAAAACACATGTGTGCGGCGTCATTCTCCTCTTCGGAATCCGACTCCGTGTCGTCCCATGTTGCTACCATAGCCTTCTTCTTCTTTGGCCCATTCTTGGAGGTTGTGGCTTGGAGAGCGGGGCAATCGGCTATGAGATGTCCGATCTTCTTGCAATGGAAGTAAGGACCGGGTTCTTCTCTTTTCTTTTCATACCTTCCTTGAGGTCTCCCTCTTCGGAAGTTGCTTTGCCTCCCCTTCTTGTAGAACATCTTGCCCACCTTCCGGATGAGCATGGCGAAGTCCTCATCGCAATCTTCCGATGAGTCATCCTCTTCAAGAATGGTTGGAGTGGCTTTGAAGGCGAGTGCTTCTTCTTAGGCGCCTCCCTCTCTTCTCTAACCTTCATTTCCATCTCATATGTTTTGAGATTTCCAATGAAGCCGGAGAAGTCCATCTCCTCCCGATCGTTGAGCTCCTTGAGGGTAGTAGCCTTCACTTCCCAAGATTTGGGAAGAGCCCGAATGACCTTCCGAATCTTTTGGTCATTATCGATTGCGTCACCTAGAGAAGATAAAGCATTAGTAATCTTGGTGAAACGCGTGAGCATGTCATCAATGCTCTCATTATCAAACATATAAAAATTCTCATATTGAGAACGCAACAAGTCAATCTTAGATCTTTTGACTTGTGACGTTCCTTCATGAGTCACAATAAGAATATTCCAAACTTCAAATGCGGATTTGCAATTTATGATGCGTGATAAGTCATCCTCATTTAAGGCTTGGGTCAAGGCGTATTGGGCTCTAGCATTAGCTTCATAATCCTTGGAGGTGTCCTCGGACCATGAGCTCTCATCAGTGAGGGGTTCAATAAATTCTTTTGTAATGGACCTAGCAACCCTAACTCCTAGGGATTTAAGGAAGAGGTTCATCTTGACCTTCCATATGGGAAAGTTCAAGCCATCAAACTTTGGTGGGGACTTGATGCTAGAAAAGTCAAGTGATGCCATGGATGAATAATATAAAGCACAATAAATGAAGTATGCAACTAATATAGCCAAATAACAAGGATCTCCCTAAGGTGGTTAAACCAAATTGTAGGGTTAGGCTCTGATACCAATTGAAATCACCTAGAGGGGGGTGAATAGGTGATGGCTATATGAAATATGGCAACAATGCGGAATTAAAAATTCTACTAACAATTGCTCAAATTAAAAGACTAGCAATAAACACAATAAGTAGTGCAAGAAATAAAGGAGTTGAGTTTAGAGAAAATTCGAGCAAACGCAAACACAAGTATATGTTTCCGAGGTTCGAGCCACGCTCTACGTCCCCGCCTTCACACTTGAAGGATTTCCACTATTGTTGATCCCACCGGATCGCCAATACAAGGACACACTTGTCCTATCTCTTGTGATGTCGCAACACCACCCGGAGCACACTAGCTCGCCTTGAGGCCGATGCCTCTACAACTTCACACAAGAAGAAAATGATCGCACTTGATCGAAAATCGCTCACTTAGCACAATCCTATAACCAATATGTAGATGTAGAATTTTGGGATTGTATAGTGCAAATATCTAGAGTGAAGTAGAGGTAAAAGCTTCAAATGGGTGTATGGAAATTTTGGCTTGAAAATCTTTTCTCAAATAGAAGGCTTGAAAATCTTATGAAAATATGTTGTAAAATTGTTGTCTAATCATGTTGAAATGACCTCCTATATATAGGGATGAGAAACAGGGCAAAAAGGCTGGAGAGATTCGTTGGGGTGAGTTCCCAACAAAATCTGTCAGAAAAAATAGAGCTGTTGGAGTCTGTCAGATTTCTGACAGCTACCGGTCGACCGGGCCGGTCGACCGCCAACGGTCATATTTCTGACCGTTGGGGGACAACGGTCGACCGCCCGGTCGACCCGAACAAACAGAGAGCACTGTAAGTGCCCCGGTCGACCCGAGCGGTCGGCCGACGTACACACATGCACAGCGTGCACGTCGGTCGACCGGGACGGTCGACCGGCTCCTGTCAGTTCTGAAAAATCAGAACTGCAGAAACCAGAACTTGGGTCTATAGTTTAGGTCTTGTGGTTTGGGTTTTTGGACCTTATAAAAATAGGAGTATGACCATATGTCACTACCCTAACATGTTAAAACATTTTGATAAAGTTTCTCTTGATAAAAACTTGTTTTTCTAAAAGTTGTTTTTCCAAAAACTTAAGGTTTCTAAAAACAAATTCCAAACATGTTACCAATAAAACTAAGTTGGAAATAGAAATTGTTTTTGAAGCCATGAATCAAACTAAAGTGTGTGTGTGAGTGGCAATCCCATAATTCTACTTCTAACATCTAGGTTTTGACAAAGATTCTAAAAGAAAAGCAAATTACAAATCTTGGACTTTTTCATTGTCTTGATCTTGACTTGGTCTTTTCTTCATGTCTTGATCCCGAAGCTTCCTAATGTTGCTTAGCTTGGGAATGCACATCTTTAACGGCGTCCCAACTTGTGAGTCTTGATAGTGGAGCCGTCAAATCAACCTGTTTAACCTGAAATACTTTTAAACAAAATTGTTAAATACATAACTAAATATGGTTTGTTATCATCAAAATATCCAACAAGATATAGGGCTAATGGCCTTTGGGCCAACAATATATCTCCCGTGGACAGTCTAACCAGTTAGGAGTCATCTAGGTCTAAGTCAACCCTAGCATAGGCTTGTTTTCTTTTCTTTTCTTTGTTTGTTTGTTTGTTTTTCTTTTTTGTAAATTGTGATATGGATTTCAAAAATGATAATTTTTTCAATCCTAATATGAATTCATATTTCACCCTGACCTCATTTGACTCGGATAACTCCAATCCGGTTATGTACAACATGAACCAACCATATATGCCGGGTTGGGATATCCGACTCAATATGACCCATATCCCCATTCCTATGACTATAATTTTCAAAATAATTTTTACTCTTCACAGAGTTCATGGGGATTCACCTCCCCCGAGTTAAATTTTCAACCACATTGTCCACAATATTCATTCCCCGATTCGGCTTCATATCCTCTTTTTCCTATTCCACCACTGAAGAAAAATCCATTTGGAAAAGAGTATGGATGCCATGCTTGAGACCTAACAACAAATTTAAAATTTGCTCAATTCACAATCCTTCCCTAATCAAACTCCATATACTTCTTTTTTAGAACATCCAATTAAAGAAGAATCTGAGATAGAAAAGCGTTTGTAAGTCTTTTGTGAAAAAGTGCAACGATTTCAAAACAGTTGGATTCATCATCTCAACCAAATTTTCAAGAGTTCTACTCATCTTTTCCAGTCTCACCGATTCAAAATGAATAATCATCATACTGGACTTGAGTATGGAATCCTTGTGTGAGTTCGAGCAGTAATCGCAAAATCCGATGGACTAATAAATTCACCACAATTTCCAAAATAAACTTCCATACTCACCTTTTCAAGAAGAACCAATTAGTATGGAAGACATGATTCAGCCTATCAGTAGGTTAGACTCCATAATGAACGATTTGATCAATGAGAGCGAGGAAAGTCTTTCTTGCTAACTTTTGACCAATCCTTATATCCTTAACCCTACCGATTGGACCCAAAATCATGCTATTTTGGAAATCTGGCTTCCATTTCACTATACCAACCTGAACTTGACCAACATCACCTCTTGATAGTTTGGCAAGTTATCCATCCTGAAATTGAACTTGAAGATGAATGTGAACTTGAGCTTCAATTTAGCGATTCATGTCCAATCCTTGAATCAATATCGTCTCCTTTAGTGTTACCTCAACTGAGTAACGTTCTAGAGCCAGTTTTGATTCTCATAATTTCTGAACTTGAATCGATCATTTCACCCATTCACATTTCTTCCGTGGACAACAATCAAGATTCAATTTCATTACATCCATTTGAACTTGCCCAAAATCTTGAAAACCACCTTGACAATTTGACAAGTTATCCTTTTCCCAAAATTGAACTTGAGCTTGAAAGTTATCCTAAATCTCAAATTGGTAATTCCATTTTACTTTTTGATTCAATAATGACTCCAGTATCCTTACCATATTTTTTCTCTATTCTGGAGTCAACATTGAATCCTGTACCAGTACATCGTGAAATTGAATCACCAATCTCTTATGATCACACTTCATTGTTAGAGAAAGTGTGTGAACATCAATTCTTTAGTTTGTACCCCATTTTTGAACCAATTTTGCTCCTTGTTTTGAATCTAGACTTGATCTGAGTCAATTTCCTAAGTCGGTCTCAGTTTTTATTCCTGTTCCATTTGAGTCCAAATTAATCATCTCACAAAATCACACTTCATTGTTGGACAAGAATGTTGAAGAAATGACTTAGTAATTATTTTAAAAATTAAAAATTAGATGGGGATAATTTTTTAATAAGACCATTCATTCAATTATTATTTTACTGGGTCGTATTAGAGAGGTCACTGTGGGTTTCTGCAAGATCCATGATATCTTGATTGGGTAGCAACGCTTGGCCCAATCAGACCACCACCGGAACAACCACCATGAGGTAATTTTTCTTCCCTCTCCATTTGTTTCATGTATATACACATTCATGATGCATTGAGACAATGCATGAGATAAGTGTAGGGGAGGGTTTACTAACATAGTTAGTTTTAAATTTTCTTTCTTTTACACTTCTTTTTAAAACTCTTTTCTTTTCTTTTTACAAACTTTTTGAAACAAGGTAAATCGTTTTGATTTATCATTAAAAAATTAAGATTATCTAGGAATTAGGAAGACCTAAAATTATGAAAATGCAAACTGAGTCAAAATAATAGATCTTGTTTAAATTTTAGGATAAGAAAGTAAGACTGGAAAGATAATTTGATCTTGAATTTTTTTGCCTTAGATTTATGCACTTCACACTTACACAATTTTTGGGATTGAAACAAAGACTGAAAATACCATAAAAAATATATAAAAAAATGATGATAATAAAACCACTTATTGAAGTTGGGTAATTATGCCTCAGGAAGCATGATTATTCACACCTAAAACGGTAGACAAAAATAAAATAATCCCCTTTAGTTTTGTGGCCTTATTTACTCGAGTCCTTAAGTCCGAGGGATTTTTCTCATCTAGTGCCCTAAGATCATCTGTTTGGGAGTCATTGGCTAAAGGCTCACTACCCGGGTAAATAAGAAAGTCTAAGAAAACTAAGGGAAGAAAAAAAGAAAAAAATATAAAAATCAATGGCATGAAAGTTTGAGTCAATATCCCAAAAATCTTCATAGTTCACAAGTGCATATTTTTCTGAGAGTTTTACGAAAGATCAAAGAGTCGATTCAATTTTAAATTCTATATTTAATTTATAAAAAGATTTTGCATTTCGATTTAGTTTAAGGAAGAATAATTTCCGGTTAACCTATGACCTCGGATCACTTATATTTTCGCAAAATACTTCAACACTTTTTTCTATTTCAAAATGTGTTTTCAAAAATACTAACATTTGTTTCTTTCTTTATAGATTTTATGGGTGTAATCCGCTGAAAACTCTCAGGAGACAAAACTCCTCCTCTAGGAGAAACCTAAAGGTTTAACAGCTTATTGCACATGCTCAGTGCAATCGCGTCACCTGCGAAAGTGGTGTAATAATTTTCTTAATTTTTTGTTTTGCTCGGGACGAGCAAAAGATAAGTGTGGGAGTGTGATTAGTTTCTAAAACTACATATTTCATATCACATCTTCACATTTATTTAATATTAAATTCTGCTAGTAACACCTCTCTTGCATGTTTCTAGGTCATGGCGTGCAATGAAGAAGAAGACTCAAAATCACCATTTAATGGTGATTAAAGGCCTATAATATAGCCATTGACTTTGGAGAGCTGATTTGTCAAAACCAGGGACCCAAAACCAGAAATCGGAACATGTAGCCGATAGGGGAACAAACGAGCGACGCGAAGTAGGCGACGCTGCGCGCCGCCTAGGTAGCGGCCGTACAGGTGCGGCCGTGCCCGTGCTTTGGGCCAGGGGTTGTCCCCTAGGCCCCTTTCCCTGGTGTCTATATATACCTGTAAGTTCACCTAGAGGGGGGTGAATAGGTGATGGCTAATCTAATGGTCACTTAATGCCAAATAATGCGGAAGCTAAAGCAATTATGACCTAAACAAACTATTTAAACTAAACACCACGATAACACAAAAGTGTAGCCGAATTCCCGTGAAGGGCTCTGGACTAACTCCTCTAGATTCCCCTTGAATGGGTTGAGGTGCCGCGTTGGCTTTCTTGGTTGAATACAAGTGTTAGCAAACAATCCCAAGCAAATATATCAATATGAGCACAAATGTATATCAAGCATATAATGATAAACACAATAAAAATATGCAAGATATAAACAAGAGACAAAGAGAGAGAGAGAGTGAGCAATCGCAAACACAAGGGATTTGTTTCGAGGTTCGAGCACACTTGCTCTACATCCCCGCCTTCGACCACGAAGGATTTCCACTATAATCGATCCCAATGGATCACCCGGTGCCGCAATACCTACAAGCTCTCGGACTCCCTAGTCCGTACACACTGCAAGCCCACAAGCTCGCCGAGGCCGCACCTCAAACCAAGAGTTCACAACCGAACTCTAAACCACCGAGTCCACACTAGGACCCGAAACAATGCAAACACAACCGTCCGCCTTCTCAAGGAACAAAGTAGAACTTTGGTGATCACAACTCTTGATCACCTAAAATCCTCTCACAATAACACTCCTATAGAATGAATAGCTCAATGGGTTGCTCAAGTGTTTGTGAGAAAAATAAGGAAAAAGATGGTGGAGGAAAACTCAAAGAATCTCTTTTAACACTCTTGATAAAAACTCCCCTTTTGATTGGAAGTATTAGCTCTCAATTTAGTGGAGAAAAACTCTTTTAATGAAGTGGGAAAAACTGGCTCAAAGTCCACTAAAAATCTTGGTGAAAAACAATACCCAAACCCCCAAATTTATAGGCTCAGAAAAACTAGCCGTTGGAGGTCTGTCAGGCCTAACGGTCGACCGTCCGGTCGACCGCCAACGGTCAAAAATCAGACCGTTGAGCCTCCGGTCGACCGCCCGGTCGACCGAAAAGAACAGAGAGCACTGCTCTCAGTTCCGGCCGACTGTGTCGGTCGGCCGGCCATCTGCCAGGTCAAGGTGTGCACGTCGTGCACGTCGGTCGACTGAGCCGGTCGGCCAACTTCAGCCCTAGTCGACTTGGTCGGTCGACTAGTCGACTTGCTGAAGCCTGAAACTGAAAAACTGGGATTTAAAAGTTGGTCTTTTTGGCTCACATAAAATCCCATAAAATACTTAAAAATCTACAAAAATAGTTTTACCAATATACTTTGATAAACAAACATGCTTGCACAAAATCAAGGCATGTATAAAAGATTGGACTATTTTTGTAAGTAGGAAAATATTGGCTCAAATGAAAACTTGAATTTTCTAAAACTTGTTTTCCAAACTTCTTCATGATACAAAAACAAGATATTTTGAATTCATTAAAGCATAGTGTGTATGGATATGATCCACTACACAATTTAGATGAAATATCTATGTTTTTGGCATTAAGCTCTAAATATGATTTATATAGTCTTTAACCAAAACCATATTTAAACAACTTTTCTAAAAAAAAATTCTTTTATGTATTTTTCTAAAAACATAAATTCTTTTCTAAAACAAACTAAATCAAGAGTGTGTGTGTATATGAACTTGAGCAATCCACCAACTATTCTATCCTTTACATTTTAACTAAAACAAAAATCTTATACCTAGACACAAGTCTTGATCTTGAAGTCTTCCCTTGAAGTCTTCTTATCATCTTGACTTGGTCCAAAAGCAATCCAACGAGCTCGACTCCTCTTGAGTACTTGATGTGATCTTGATGCACAAGCTCTTGAATCAAACCGTGGTAGCTCCAAAAATTGGCTTCAAATCCTTTGTTGAAGCTATGCACCTAGTAAGATCTTGATCATAAATCTGTCACTAATTAAACACAAGATCATTAGTAAACATAACTACATGAGTTGATCATCATCAAAACTAGAGTGATGGGCCTTTGGGCCAACAATCTCCCCCTTTTTGATGATGACAAAACTCATGAAGTTATATATGTATGGATTAAAGTAAAGCTTCAAAGAAGCTCCCCTTAACTCATGCATCTCAAATAACCAAAATAAATATGCAATGAGGCACATAAACATGTATGCAAATGTTGGAGTAAACATGCTAATCAAGCATAAAACAAAATCACAAAATCTTTTTCTCCTATTTGCACAACAAAACATATATGCATAAATATAAATTCTTTTACCAAAGCATGCATATATCTTAAATACTTCTCCCCCTTTTTGTCAATCATCAACAAAGGGGTTAAAGTAAAAACAAAATCATCAAATTTTTCTCCCCCTTTTTGTCCGAAACAAAGAACCAAAGAAGGGGTAAACCAAACAAATCAATAAATGGTTATATGCGATATACATTCATGAAGAGGAAGACGCTAAGTTAACTTCCCTACATATATGCATCACATGAAGAAGGGATGACAAGCCCTAACTCACATAACACATAATATGCAATGCATAAGAGGAGATGTGAAGCTCCCCTTACACACGTGTACCACATAAAGAAGAGTTGTCAAGCTCCTCAATATACAATACACTCAACATGAATTTATATGTAGAAGAGATGTGAAGCTCTCCTTGCATATAGGCAATACAAATAAAAAATTTTGAAATTTTTCTTATCAAACAAATTTTGAATTCTCTCAATAAAACAAATTTTGAATTTTGATATCAATTTTGAAAATGATCAATTGTAAAATAGTGATCAATAGTAAAGTAATGATCAACCATATTGATACCAATTTAAAAACAAATGCATAAGCTTGAAAAATAAGATTTGAATTAATCTTAGCATAAACCAACTTTGTGCTTTAAAAATGTAAATCAATTTTAGCTCAAGTACAAAACAAATCATATGTATGTATGAAAAATGAGTATGCCAATTGAAATTGATACATACATATATAAGAAAACAAAATATGAGTAAATACAAAAATAGAGTCACATTGATACCAATTGAAACGATTCAATGATACCAATTGAAGCAATAATAGGATCATGTGTATATGTCATAAACTACTAATTTGAAGAATAAATAACTAGTATAAATTGATTTTTGAAAAACTAGTTAAAGATCCTTCAAAATACAATAAATCATATTTTTTTCATGAATCATACCAAATACACATATTACACTCAAGATCTATAAAGCTCATAAAAAGATGTACATGAAACAAAGTCATGACGAAATGAATAAAGTGTGAGTGTTCAAAGTCATGTAAATAGTATTTCATGAAAATAGACATTGAAGCTTAAAAAGTGTGAGTATCATTTTTAAATCATAAAAGTTCATTTTTTTTTATCAATCAAACATGAACATTCATTTTTCATAAAAACAAAGCACACTTCTAGGTATATGTATGATTTATCCAATCCTAACAATACACATACATATCCCAAACATAAAAGAGTCTTATCAATTATATTTGCATGAAGGCAAGAGACTCACGGGTAAACATGTATATTTATTAGATTTGAATAAAAATACATATACATGAAGTAAAGTATAAAATTGGCAAAGCATGTATAAATGAGAATCATCAAAACTAGTCTATACATGTGCATATAGTGGGTACAAATGAGCATGAAGTGCAAATATATATAAATCAAATGTAACTCACTATTTGTACATGAATAATACAAGTTTTGATAAAAACTACATCTAAGCATGTTTTTACCACATGAAGCACATAAGAACACAAAACATGAACATGCTATGAATATGATATAAGTAAAAAAGCATGTACATAAATTAGGAGTTTAGAGATAGTTACCAACCATACTCCAAAGCTCCAAACATGGTGGTTGACCCACCAAAACCTCCTTGATAGCGGTGCTCAAACTATGTGTCCTTTCAGTTCAAGTGAACCCACCATCAAGGCACCAAATCTCTCACGTCTTGAGAGATCCCTCACCTATATCAAAAACATGGGGCGGGGGTTTTGGTACCCATATTTTCTTGGGTCCTTTGGGGTTAGTCTTGTAAGGAACATTATTATTTGCAAAATGTTTGGGTTCCTTGACAAACTTTAAAATATTTTATTAGCAAAATTTAAATGATGTATTTTATCAAAACAAAACTTTGCTAAATGGCCTTTACGGCCACAATGTGTACATGTGTACACTTTAGAATGCTTATGTGTAGGAGTGTGATCATGACGTGCAACATAAGTATATGCATGATGATGTTGTGCATGAATGTGTGGAGTTTGTTTCTTTGAAAACATTGACTCCAACCTAGAATGATTAAATGCACAAGAGCTCAAAGTTGAGTTCAAACAATTCATTTATTTTTCAAAACTTTTATCTCATTTGTGGTGGCATGTAAAGCATGATGAGATAAAGAATCATTTTTCTTTTCTTTTTCGAAACAAAATCTTTTTCTTTTTCACAAATTTCTTTTTAAAGAGTTATTTTTTGAAAAATGTTTTCCTTTTGTTTTCCACCAAAACAATTTCATTTTTCAAAATCATATTTCATTCACACAAATCATTCAATTTAGACATCAAGGAAATATTCTCATCTTTCAAATCTTTAGTTTCCTTTTCTAAGCATGCAATCTTAGATTTAAATGAATCTTGTTTTATATGCATGCAATCAAATTTCTTTTTCAAATTTTATTATCTTTCTTAATCATGTCATATTTTTCAAGAAGGAGTTGACAAAAAGTGGTAAGCTCATCATATGACATGTTAACATCCTCATCCTCGGATTCGGTAGTTACCTCAAGGGGGTTATCCCCTTGGACCATATAGCACTTGTGGAGATGTCGCTTCCAACATCCGAGTCACTTCCCGCATAGTATTGATCATTTTCGCCAAGGGAGAGGAGGGTGTTCCAAACTACAAAAGCCGAATCAATGTTAGAAACCCTAGATAAATAATCATCATTTAGGGTTGACTTTAAAGCATGAAGGGCTTTTGCATTAGCCTCAATATTCTTGCCATTTAAATAATAATCATTAGTGATGGCAAGGTAAACATGAATGCCTAGGGCCTTGAGGTACAAAGACATCTTAACCTTCCAAATTTGGATGTTAAGAATGTCAAAGGTGGGTGGTGACATGAAGTCCATAGTGTGTGTACAAATATTGTGATTAGCCTAAAATGAGAATCTTTAATTCTAGGTTGTAAGACCCAAATCAGAGTACCAAGCTCTGATACCATTGTAGGTTCACCTAGAGGGAGGATGAATAGGTGATGGCTAATCTAATGGTCACTTAATGCCAAATAATGCGGAAGCTAAAGCAATTATGACCTAAACAAACTATTTAAACTAAACACCACGTATAACACAAAAGTGTAGCCGAATTCCCCGTGAAGGGCTCTGGACTAACTCCTCTAGATTCCCTTGAATGGGTTGAGGTGCCGCGTTGGCTCTCTTGGTTGAATACAAGTGTTAGCAAACAATCCCAAGCAAATAAATCAATATGAGCACAAATGTATATCAAGCATATAATGATAAACACAATAAAAATATGCAAGATATAAACAAGAGACAAAGAGAGAGAGAGAGAGTGAGCAATCGCAAACACAAGGGATTTGTTTTGAGGTTCGAGCACACTTGCTCTACATCCCCGCCTTCGACACACGAAGGATTTCCACTATAATCGATCCCAATGGATCACCCGGTGCCGCAACACCTACAAACTCTCGGACTCCCTAGTCCGTACACACCGCAAGCCCCACAAGCTCGCCGAGGCCGCACCTCAAACCAAGAGTTCACAACTGAACTCTAAACCACCGAGTCCACACTAGGACCCGAAACAATGCGAACACAACCGTCCGCCTTCTCAAAGGAACAAAGTAGAACTTTGGTGATCACAACTCTTGATCACCTAAAATCCTCTCACAATAACACTCCTATAGAATGAATAGCTCAATGGGTTGCTCAAGTGTTTGTGAGAAAAACAAGGAAAGAGATGGTAGAGGAAAACTCAAAGAATCTCTTTTAACACTCTTGATAAAAACTCCCCTTTTGATTGGAAGTATTAGCTCTCAATTTAGTGAAGAAAACTCTTTAATGAAGTGAGAAAAACTGGCTCAAAGTCCACTAAAAATCCACTAAAAATCTTGGTGAAAAACAATGCCCAAACCCCCAAATTTATAGGCTCAGAAAAACTAGCCGTTGGAGGTCTGTCAGGCCTAACGGTCGACCGTCCGGTCGACCGCCAACGGTCAAAAATCAGACCGTTGGAGCCTCCGGTCGACCACCCGGTCGACCGAAAAGAACAGAGAGCACTGCTCTCAGTTCCGGTCGACTGTGTCGGTCGGCCGGCCATCTGCCAGGTCAAGGCGTGCACGTCGTGCACGTCGGTCGACCGAGCCGGTCGGCCGACTTCAGCCCTAGTCGACTTGGTCGGTCGACTAGTCGACTTGCTGAAGCCTGAAACTAAAAAACTTGGATTTAAAACTTGGTCTTTTTGGCTCACATAAAATCCCATAAAATACTTAAAAATCTACAAAAATAGTTTTACAATATACTTTGATAAACAAACATGCTTGCACAAAATCAAGGCATGTTATAAAAGATTGGACTATTTTCGTAAGTAGGAAAATATTGACTCAAATGAAAACTTGTATTTTTCTAAAACTTATTTCCCAAACTTCTTCATGATACAAAAATAAGATATTTTGAATTCATTAAAGCATAGTATGTATGGATATGATCCACTACACAATTAAGATGAAATATCTATGTTTTTGGCATTAAGCTCTAAATATGATTTATATAGTCTTTAACCAAAACCATATTTAAACAACTTTTCTAAAAAAAATTCTTTTATGTATTTTTCCAAAAACATAAATTCTTTTCTAAAACAAACTAAATCAAGAGTGTGTGTGTATATGAACTTGAGCAATCCACCAACTATTCTATCCTTTACATTTAATTAAAACAAAAATCTTATACCTAGACACAAGTCTTGATCTTGAAGTCTTCCCTTGAAGTCTTCTCATCATCTTGACTTGGTCCAAAAGCAATCCAACGAGCTCACTCCTCTTGAGTACTTGATGTGATCTTGATGCACAAGCTCTTGAATCAAACCGTGCTAGCTCCAAAAATTGACTTCAAATCCTTTGTTGAAGCTATGCACCTACTAAGATCTTGATCATAAATCTGTCACTAATTAAACACAAGATCATTAGTAAACATAACTACATGAGTTAATCATCATTAAAACTAGAGTGATGGGCCTTTGGCCAACAATACCCCCATGGGGTTCTTCAGTTGAGGAGATACAGAGAGAGTAGTGTAGTTTTTCTTCTTCATGTTGTAGTTTAGGTTAGTTTAGCTTAGTTCTTCTTCTTCCTTTGTATTTTTCATTTCTTATAGATCTTGTAATAGGAGAGAGAGTGGTATATGGTTGGAAAACAAGAGTTCTTGTAATAGAAGGTGACAGTCTATGAAAGGTTCTCTCTTTACCTTTCTTAATTTTCTTCTCTTTAGCTCTTTTTACATGTTTAGCTATTTTCTCTCATGGCAACTAACTACTAACCACTAACTTACTAACTTCTTATTGATAATCCACATGAATCTAATAAACTCTACTTGACCTTGCTCTTGCAAGAGCCATTGATGGCTCATGATGATGGATCTAACACTCTAACTTCCTAACTCTCTAACAAGCTAACATTACTTTACTCCATGCTTACTTTTGTTTAGTTTTGATGGTTAAGTGTAGTTTGCACTTGTTTTGTTGAGTTGGGATGTGATGAATTACATATAGGCCATACTTTGAAACGCTCTTGAACCAAGGACTAGTGATTGCCAAGGATATATGTGAGGCAAGTATCACTAAGAGGTTAGCATGTTGGTGGAGTCATTAGTAGTTAGTAGCCATGAGTTTTCTTTCTTTTTTATTTTATTTAAAAATATCAAAAACCACAAATACATTCTTTTCTATGTTTCCCACTTCTTTATTTTCACCGTACTTTCCTTTCATTCTTTGTTTTTTTTCTTTTCATTCTTTAAAACATTGAAGAATTGTTAACACATATGTGAACATATGTGTAAGCTTCTATCGCCTCCTGTCCTTATAGATTTGACTCGTTTAGCCTCTATGCTATAATAGAAGTATCGAGGAAGCCAAAACACATACACTTTAAAACTTGATTTCAAACATACACTTTTTGTGCGCAGTTTTCCCCCGATCAATGAGCTGGGTAAAAAGAGGGCTGATCATCAGCTTGTCTGCGACTTATCTTTTGAAAGTATCGATAAATTAGACATCATTCAGACCAATGTAAGAGCTGTTTGGGAGTTTGTCTTTTAGAAGTATCAACAAAACCCTCTTCAAAATTTTCAAAGATCTGTAATGGGCTAGTTCAGATTTCGAATCATAAAGTTTGACATTGCTTAGGTTAAATTGGGATGTTGATAAGTCATTTTGATATTTTTGGTTATCAATTAAATGGATGAGAAAGCAATTAGACTAAACACAATTTTATTTTTGAGCCAGATAGCCAACTTGGCGAGGCTAAAAATTCTAGTGAAGCTAGCCTAGGTGAAGCTATGAATTAGCTAGCCAAGGTGAAGCTGTTGCAGCGTGCCTGCGGGGTGAAACTAGCCTATGTGAGTCTATGTCATGACAAAGCTATTAGCCTCGTCGCAGTAGGTTACTCTCCTTTTGTCATTTCAATTTCTTGAAATGACAACCTACACTTCTTTTGAGGAGACGAGGCTAGGCAATGATGCTTATAAATTGACAATTGGTTGCACTTTAGAGAAGTATCTTCTCTTAAAGATTTTAATAATCTTTTTTCCAGAGAACTCTTCATCTCCTTCATCTTTCAGGGTTTTTCCTGTATTTCATCTCTGGAGACTGAGGAAGGCGTGATTACTACTGCAATTGAAACCTCGAATCAGGAGCTTGCTTCTGCCAACGACCAGATCGAGAATGCACGCCAGATGATTGCGAGGGTTAATGTACTTTTGTCAAAGGCTGAGCCTGTGCATGAAGCTGCAACGGCCTAGCTGGAGTGGCTGACTGCCAGGAGCTTTGAGGTCCAGCAACTGGAAGCGAAGAAGAGATCAACGCTGCATAAAATGCAATCTCGCTTGGCAAAGGTGACTGTCTTTAATAAAGAGAACCTGAGGCCACAAGCTGTCCTCAAGGCCGAAGAAAATAGGAGGAACAAGTTGTTTGCTCTTGAGGTTAAACTCCAATCATATGAAAGACAAACTTGATGTAATAGCCATTATATTTATTTTTTGAATCAATAAAGTTTTTCTTTTGATCAATGACTTGTTTGGTGTGTTTGTTCTCTTTGTAATCTTCTGCCCACCTTGTTTTTTTATTACCCGTAGGTAATTTAAATTTCCTATGAAGGAAAGTTTAGTATATTAGTCCTGAAAGAACTAATAATAGGGGCAAGATCTCAAAAAAGTTAAGGGTGTGATTGAATCTACTCAGAGGTTTAAAGAAATGTGAGAGGATCAGTAAAGAGTAGATTATTAAGAGTTAGATATTATCTTGATAAATCAAAATAACTTCCCTGGGAATAGAAAAGGGTAAATTGGGTCTAGTGACCTGTCTATTCAGGAATAATATGAACATGACAGATTAGAAATCACTAAATAAGAATCCACTGTTCAGAGGTATTAAGAACATAACCACGATGAAAGTCCTTAAAGGACTAATAAGGTGGGTTAAATCTGGGCACTCATTAGTTAATCAGTTAAGAGGTGATTAACTGGACATAACAACTAAGTATTATCAGGTCGTAACCCGGTTGTTCAGAGGTAATCATTAACATAACAGCCAAAGGAGTCCGCAATGGACTAAGAGTGAGATCTGGGCACCCATCAGTTCAGAGGTGATAAACTGGACATAACCAATTAGGAGTCGCCAGACTCATAAATTTGCTGTTTAGAGGTAATCATTAACATGACAGTGAAAATTCCTACCCTAGAATGGAGTAAAGAATTAGGTTATGGACTCTTCTGTCAGTAATCTTACAGATATAACAGCTTGAGTCGACTCGTCTGTTCAGTGATCTTACTGATATAACAGCTTGAGTCATAAAAAAAAAATCCGCTGTTCAGAGATAATCATTAACATATTAGGGATTAGGATGGAGTTTTCTGTTCAGTGATTTTCCGGATATAACAAATTAGGTACCAGAAAGATAGAAATCCACTTGTTCAGAGGTCATACAGACATAGCATGGATTCAAAAGGAGTGAATTTAATCTAGAAATTCTATCTATTCATAGGTAACATAGACATGATAAATTAGGAACCGTCAGGATCAGAATTCGATGTGTAGCGAGAAAATTCGCAGGGGATTAAAATGAAAGTCCATACTAGACTGTAAGAAAGTTCGCTGGGGACATTGTTGAATAGAATTCCATTAGAAGTTTGGCGCTCCTTAAGTAATTGATTGAGTTGGAACTTGCACACAGAAAATACAGAATTTCAGGAATACAGAACAGAAGTGCAAGCGCTCAATGCTACCGCTATAGCGAGTGCCTATGTGGGTCGTGATCCATGAGAAGGGACTAGCAATAAAAGCTTTTTATAAGTTCTCTTTAGTTCACAAAAAATGATTAAAGTTCTTCTTTCAGTTCTTTAAAAGAAAAGAAAAATAAGTTATATTAAATTGTTAAGAAAGGGGTAGATTGAGAAGGTAAAGAAAAATAGAAAATGATTTTGTACAAAGAAAGTGAAAAATAATGAATAGAGTTGAGGGATGGTGATCTTGGTGTTCTAAATTAAAAATTAAAAGAAAGAAAGTTAAACTCTAAAAATACTTACTTACCTCTTCGGCGCCTACTTATCTTTGACCCGTATCAATGGTGTACCTTTGTTTGAAGGCGAGCAAAGTATGACAAATAGGATCTTCCCTATTCCCCATTTACACTATGAAATGAAGGGGCAAGCTATACTACCATAGGAATAGCTATCCATCACTATAAGCCATCAACGGTGCTTGCAAGGGCAAGGCAACTGCGAGGTTATCAGAGTCATTTGGATTTACAAACATAGAAAAAGGAAGCAAACAAAAACAAGAGTAAAAAAGAAAAAAATTCGATTTGATTCAAATAACAATAAAAGAAAGGACTTACTTACACCGTGTCATCCCCAGTACAAGCTTTGCTTTCATCCCTCCATTAAACTCTCCTCTCCTCTCAGTTACATAAATAAAACAAAAATTACATAAAAGAAAACAAAAACCTAAGTTACAAATTATAAAATAGCATAACTTCTACTCTCTACTTGATCATCCCCTGTACACTGAGAATTTGCAAGTATTTATAGCAAATACAACACGGGGAGGGCGTCTGAAGATAGGGGAAGCAAATGCTCCCCCAAATCTCACCAGATAGCCGCGGATCTGCGGCCTGGATGTGGCCAGTTGGCCACACTAGGGAAAGGAGATTTCTGGTTTGATCCTTTTTCCCTTTTCTAATTGAATTTTTTGTTTGAGCTTCTGATTTTGACGATTTCCTCGTTGATCTTTGATTAATTGATTTGATTCATCAAAATCTGAATTTAAACTACTGGATTTGAGATCATCCTCCTCTAACCAAATAGATCTAGTTAAATCTGACTTTAACTGATATTTATTTGATTTTATTCTCTTTCTTCCCATGATTATCTTCTGCAAAATAGCCATTTAGACAAGAAAATTAGCAGATTTATTGCACAATAAATATAAAAGTGTAATGAAAAGAATGTGAAATACGTGTACGATCACACTCTCATACCTATCTTTTGCTGATCCTCAAGCAAAACAATAAAACTAAACCTAAGAAATTATTAGACTACTTTCGCAGGTCACACGATTGCACTGAGCATGTGCAACAAGCCGTTAAACCTCTAGGTTTTTCCTAGAGGATGAGCTTTATCTTATAAGAGTTTTCAGTGGGTTACACCCACAAAATCCATAAAGAAAGAGAAATAATATGTTAGTATTTTGAAAACACATTTGAAAGAGAAAAATATTTGAAGTGTTATTGTAAATATCAAGTAATCTATAAGTATTTAGGATCAAAACTTAGTCATTTCTAAGCTTAGTCTTTATTCAAACTTTGTTATCAATCAAAGTAAGGAGTCAAATTGTATATCTCTCTCTAGTCTATTATCTTATCCCAAGTCATATGGACCTTGTGATCGTGAAAATTTGACTTGGGGTTCTTTAAATTTAACTCTTATGCCTTATTTTCTTTTCTTTCTATATTTTTGGTGATATTATTTCTTAGTTCTATTAGGCTTTCTAATCTGCCCATGTACGAGCCTATAATCGGTGACTCTTAAACCGGATGGTCTTAGGACACCGGGTGAGAAACACCCCAAGGACTTAAGGACTCGAGCAAAGAAGGCCACAAAATTAAAGATTTTATTATATGGACCACTTTTAGGCGTGAATACTAATGCTTTATGAGGCACAAATACCTAGCTTAATCAGAAGATTTTTGATATATATATATATACACACACACATATATATATATATACATATATATACATACATATATATATATATATACATATATATATATATATATACATATATACATATATATATACATATATATATATATACATATAATATATATATACATAATATATATATATATATACACATATATATATATATATATATACATTATATATATATATATATAAGGCATAAGAATCTTTATTTTTTAACCCTAAGTGTGAGTGTATAAAGCATGCATATTTCATCAAGGTAAAAATCAAGACTAAATTACTTTTTCAAATTTTCTTCCTAACTCTAGAAATCAAACAAATAATCTTATTTTGACCAAGTATATAAAATTTTAATTATGATTCTCCTATTCCTTAAAATTGACTTAATTTCTTACAAAAAATATGTCAAAATATTGCTCTCTTTTCAAAAAGTCTTTTTTCAAAAGAAATAAAAATGTTATTTTTTTATTTTAAATAAAAAGAAAACCTATGTTATGTTAGAACCCTCCCTCACACCTATCTCATGCATTGTCCTCAATGTATGAATGAATACAAAAATGCATGAAAAAAAAGAAAGGGAAGAAAATATTACCTTAAGATGGTGGTTTCGGTGGCTGTCGGATTAGGCCAAGGGTTGCTACCCAATCAAGATAATGTAGTAGTTCACAGAACTTACCTTTATTGACCTCTTTTCTATGTACATAATTACAAGTTCCAATATGAATAGGATCATGAAAGATGTTATCATGAAACTTATTCTCTTTACATGACCAGTCTTGAAAAATCATCACTGAGTCATTATGGTCAATACCTATGTCCAACAAAAGAATGTGACTTGGTGGAATAATCGACTTGGATTCAAGAGTGATAGGTTCGGGAACTATTACTAACTCAGGAAAATCAACTTTGAGTTTGAGAGTCAGTTTTGGTTTAAGAGTTGAGGCCAAATCAAAGAAATAAAATTCATATTCTTCTCCCATCAATGGAATATGGCTATCCAAATATGGTGATTCAATTTCTAGATCTATGGGTATAGGAATAAATATTGGCTCTGAAAATTGGTTCAAATTGGCTAATGATACCAGAATCAACATAGATTCGAAGATGGAAGCTGAATCACAAGGTTGGGGATAGGGGTCACATTCACATTCAAGTTCAGTCTCATTGAATAAAAACTTACCAATTTGTCTAAGGTTTGGACTTGGTCAAGTTCAAATTTGTGTGATGAAATTGAGTCTTGATCAAAGTCTCCAAGATACCAAGATTCTTCATTCTTATCAATATGGCTCGGGCAATCGGGACTGGTCGAACATGTGTTAGGCAGAGTTTTCCTCATTCCTATCTTTCACTATGTTGATATAACAACTCATTTATGCCTATCGATAGATTGGAAAATTATTTTCGGACTGAATCAGGCTTTTCATACTCCTATCTGAGTCCATAGGTTCTTTTTCTTGTTGTGGGACTTGGAACATAGAGTAAGGATCTTAGATTTGGGAGTCTTGTGAGAATTGTAAGTCCATCACTTTTAGTTTTTATTCTTAGGACTCAATTATGGTTTCTATACTTTTTATAACCTCAGTTTTTTTATTTATATTGGTTGTTCATGACTAAGAAAATTATAGGTTGAATGTTGGAATGGTGGTTAATAATATGACTCAGGGAGTTGTATCCCCGAAGAGTAGTGATGATTACTCCAGTCTTATTCATAGTATTGGAACTGGGACATGTATTGATTCGGATAAGACCAATCCTGCACACTTAGTTGGTTAAAGTTATGATTTGCCGAGTTGGTAATATCTGAGTCAAAAAGATCGGGGTGTAATATGGATTACCATTAAAATGGAAAAAAATATTGTTATAAGCCATATCATACAAGAAAAAGAAAACAAACAAACAAACAATAAAAAGAAAGAAAATCTAGCCTAAGTTAGTGTAGAACTAAGACCTAGACGACTTCAAACTAGTTAGACTGTCCACGGGGTATATTCCAGAATCTGAGCACAAGTTAATCAGTCAGGTAGGGGAAAGATTAATGGGAGGTATCTATGCCTAAGCAGCGGGCCTGATTATGCCAAACTACTGTTCTTTAAGCTTCGCTTAATCCCCAACCTTTAACACTGATTTGGTAAGAGTCAAATTCTAATCAACGTTTCCCTTAGGTCAGTCTCCTATTTGAGTCCGAGATGTCCCTAGGACGAACGTCTACTCAGTTTTAATTAGGCTTGGGTTAGTGAGTGAGGAGATTATTTGTGGCTAAGGAAGGGTAATAACTTCCCTACCTTATCTTGTTTATAGGATAAGCCCTTAATTCAGTTAATGCAGTGTACAAGTATATAGAAAAAGTAACACTCAAGCAATATTTCATACAAGAATGAACTTTATACTAAATGCTATGCACAGATACCTTGGCTCCAGCACTCTTCAACAGTAAATAGAAAATTTAATGAAATAGACACGTGCCTAAATGCAAAGTCTAAATCATTTTTAGTATTTACAATCAACCTTTTACTGTTGTGTTAGAAATGGATATACAGTGAGTCAAATAAGAAATAAATAGCTACAACATTAAACTTTATAATTCAGCCAACCTGTAGAAAATACAGGTTAGTAGTTCACTTAGATTGCCATAGGAATGCCAAATCTGAGCGCTTCTGGGCTTTGCTTTCTTTAGTAGAGTCCGTGGCCACTTATATGTCCACTGCAACAAAAATTTTCTTGTTGTTAAACCTATACATCAAGAATAGAGAAGAAAGTTGATCAATAAAGTAAACAAAAAAAGAGTCACTTGTCGTCTCTCCCCGACAATGGCACCAAAATTTTGATTGAGTTGGAACATGCATACAGAAAATACAGAATTTCAGGAATACAGAAGAGAAGTGCACGTGCTCAATGCTACCGCTATAGCGAGTGGCTATGCGGGTCGTGATCCACGAGGAGGGACTAGCGATGGAAGCTTTTTGTAAGTTCTCTTTAGTTCACAAAAAATGGTTAAAGTTCCTCTTTCGGTTCTTAAATGAAAAGAAAATAAATTATGTTAAATTGTTAAGAAAGTAATCGACTGAGAAGGTGGAGAAATATAGAAAATAATTTTGTACAGAGAAAGTGAAAAATAATGAATATAGTTGAGAGATGGTGATATTGGTGATCTAAACTAAAATTAAAAGAAAGAAAGTTAAACTCTACAAAGTACTTACTTATCTCTTTGCTGCCTGCTTACCTTTGACCTGTATGGATGATGCACCTTTGTTTGAAGGCACACAGTGTATGACAAATAGAATCTTTCCCATTCTCGATCTGCTGAAATGAAGGGGCAAGCTATACTACCATAGGAATGGTTATCCATCACCATAAGCCGCAACGGTGCTTGCAAGGGCAAGGCAACTTAGAGGCTATCGGAGTCATTTTGATTCACAAAGACAGAAGAGAGAAGCAAATAAAAATAAGAGTAAAGTAGAAAAGAAATTTCGATTTGATTCAAATAACAATGAAAGAAAATACTTACTTACACCGGTGTCACCCTCAATACAAGTTTTGCTCTCATTCCCTCCATAAAACTCTCCTCTCCTCTCAGTTACATAAATAAAATAAAAATTACATAAAAGAGAATAAAAAAAATCTAAGTTACAAACTATAGAATAGCCTAATTTCTACTCTCTGCTTGATCGTCCCCTGTACACTGAGAATTTGTAGGTATTTATAGCAAATATAGAATGGGGGAGAGCGTCTGAAGATAGAGAGAACAATGCTCCCCCAAACCTCACCAGATAGCTGTGAAACCACGGCGTTGGCTGCGAATCCGCGGCCTGTGGCCAGTTGGCCACATCCAGGGGGAGGAGATTTCTGGTTTGATCTTTTTTCCTTTTCCAATTAGATTTTCTGTTTGAGCTTCTGATTTGACGATATCCTCTTTGATCTTCGGTTAGTCGATTTGATTCATCAAAATCTGAATTTAAACAACTAGATTTGAGATCATCCTCCTCTAACCAAATTGATCTAGTTAAATCTGACTTTAACTGATATATATTTTTTATTTTATCCTCTTTCTCCCTATGATTATCCTCTGCAAAATAGACATTTAAGACAAAGAAATTAACAGATTTATTACACGATAAATATAAGAGTGTAATGAAAAGAATGTGAAATACGTGTACGATCAGGAATCTTATAGGGAAAATAACATCTCCTCTAATGTTTTGAGAGAGTGATTGAGTTTGAGCATGCACATAAAATTTAGTTTAGAAATGAAGAATAAAGAGTGCTAGGTTGCTCAATACTACCGCTATAACAAGTGGCTATGTGGGTCGTGATCCACAAGGAGAGACTGCGTTAGAAGCTTTTAGTAAGTTTCTTTTCAAATTTACAAAAATAGGTTAAAATGTACATCTTTGTTTTAGAAAGAAAAGAAAAAAATGTTAATGTTGAAATAGGAGAAGATGGAAGAAGAGATTGTGTTGTTGTTGTTTTAAAGAAAAGAAAACTAATTTAAAGAAAGAATAAATTGATGAAGAAAGAGTGTTTAAAAGTGGAATTTTAAACTAAAAGATGAAAAAGAACGAAAAGAAGTTAAAAGTATACTTACCTCTTATGCTTGCTTCATCTTAGATCTTAAACAATGACTTACCTTGGCTTGAAGGATTTCACCACATGGAACATAAGATTATCCTCATTCTATACAGCCTATATTAGATCACCAAAAGTATGAAAAGTAAGTATGAATTGATATACAAATTATTTGTTTAGAAGTGAGGATCCATCATTATAAGCCATCAGTGGCTCTTGCAAGGGCGAGGCATGTTCGAGGCCATTAGAAGCATACGGATTGAGATCAAGCATAAAGAGCAAGTACTAAATAAAAGCAAGAATAAATAAAAAAATATAACTTTGATTAAATAAGAAAATATGAAAAAAAGGAACTTACATTAATTTTCACCCTTGAATCCTCTCTCCTTTTTATATGAATCTCTCTTTAACCTCAATTACATAAAGAAATAGAAAATTACATAAAGAAAAATAAAAACTAAGTTAAAACTAAAGCAAAACCTAGCCTTAGCTCCCTCTACTAGAATGGTGCCCCTTTGCCTTCCGAGATTGCAGTAGTTATATGATAAAAAGAGTGCCAAAGGGTGGTGAAGAGATGAGCTCAAATTGTTGGCCCAACAGCCAATATTTTTATCCTTCTTATCCCTTTGTATACTGATAAATTCATCTCTGGACTTCTGAATTTGAGATTATCTTTATTGATTTCTCAAGTAAAGATAATAAATTCAAATAAATATGATTTAGTTGGAATAGATTTGATAATATTCTCTCTGTTATCCCTTATTTTTTTGATAAGATTTGTCTCTGGACTAATTTGGGATTATCTTCGTTGATCTTCAAGTTAACCAAATGAATCTTCAAAATCTGATTTTAACTAGTTTTATCTGGTGTTATCTTCTCTGATTTGCTTTAGTCTTTGGATAGAATTAATTCTAAACCTCTGATAAATCTTCATTAATTTGCTTGAGCTTTTAAACTCTAAATTTAATTGAATAAACTTGTCCATTTCTCTTATTTCTCTATTAAGTACCTACATACCATTAGACATTAAAATGAATTAAATAGAAGAGTTTTTTTATAAAATAAATATGGAAATGTGACACATGCGAGACTAAATATGCAATGTACGTGTACAATCACACCCCACACCTATCTTTTTGCTCATCCTCGAGCATAACAAAAAGACAAAACTAAATTAGCTATCCACTTTCATAGGAATCATGATTGCACTTAGCATATGCAATAAGCCGTTAAACCTCTAAGTTACCTCTAGAGGACAAGTTTTATCTCATAAGGGTTTTCAGTAGATTACACCTACAAAGTCCATAAAGAAAGAGAAATAAAGTGTTAGTATTTTTGAAACGCATTTTGAAAAGACAAGAAAATATTTGAAGTATTTTTGCAAAAATTTAAGTCATCTATACTTATAGGAAAACCAATTTTTTCATTCCTAAACTTAGTCTCTATTCAAAAACTTTTTATCAATCAAAGTAAAGAGTTAAACTAATTTATCATCTAGTCTATAATTTTACCCTAAGTCATATTCATCTTCATGACCATGAAATTTTAATTCGGGATTCTTCACCTCTAACTCTTATGCCTAATTTTTTTACAACTTTTTGGTGGTAATATCCTTAGTTTTATTAGGCTTTTTAATCTTCCCATGTAATGAGCCTTAGGCCGGTAACTCTCAAATCAGATGATCTTAGGGCACCGGGTGAGAAAACACCCCAAGGAATTTAAGGTTTCGAGCAAACAATGTCACAAAACTTTAGGATTTATTAAATATATGGACCATTTTTAGGCATGAATACTTATGCTTTATGAAACACAAATTTCAAGCCTAATCAGAGGATATTATATATATATATATATATATATATGTATATATATATATATGTATATATATATATATATGTATATATATATATATATATATGTATATATATATATATATTCAAACTTATCTAGTTACCTTTTGCATAAATACCAGGCTTGCTTAGGCCAAAGCACCTAGCTAATTAATAATTAAATTTGTTTATTTTATATATATTTTTCTTTTTCTTTTTTTTTTATAAGACATAAGAATCTTTGTTTTGAACTCTAAGTGTGTAAGTGTATAAAGTATGCATATTTCATCAAGATAAAAATTAAGACTAAATTACTTTTCAAATTTTTTCCTAACCCTAGAAATTAAATAAATAATCTTATCTTGACCAAGTATAAGAAATCATTATTATGATTCTCCTATTTCTTAAAATTAACTTAATTTCTTACAAAAAAATAGGTCAAAAAATTGTTTCTCTTTTCAAAAAGTTTTAAAAGTAAAGAAAATATTATTTTTTATATAAATTAAAAGAAAAACTATGTTATGTTAGAATCCTCCCTCACACCAATCTCATGCATTATCCTTAATGTATGAATGAATGCATATATGCATGAAAAAAAGAAGGAACAATGTTACCTCAAGGTGGTGGTTCCGGTGGTGGTCGGATTGGGCCAAGCGTTGCTTCCAATCAAGATAATGTGGTGGTTCACGGACCCACCTTTTATAACCTCTTTTCTATTTACATATTTATAATCTCTAATATGAATAGGCTCATGCAAGATCCTATCGTGAAATTTATCCCCTTTATATGACTAATCTTGGATATCATCTCGAAGTCATTATGGTCTATACCTAAGTCTAACAAAGGAATGTAATTTTATAGAATGAATGATTTGGGCTCTGGAATGAAAGTAGGAACCAACACTAACTCGGGTATATGACTCAAATAAAGTTTAGTTTTAAGAGTCAGTTTCGATTCAAGAGTTGAGTCCAAATCAAAAAATTGAGATTCACATTCTTTTCCCATCAATGGATGTGACTTTCCAAATTAGTGGTTCAATTTAAAAATCAATGGGTACGAGAATCAATGTTGGCTCGAGAATTGAGTCTAAATTGGGTAAAGACACTGGAGTCAACATTGATTCGAAATAAAACTGAATCACAAAAAAGAAAATCAGGTTCACATTCATGTTCAAGTTCAATTTCATTGAAATGAAAACTTGACATTTGTCAATGGTTGATATTGGTCAAGTTCAAGATTGTGTGGTGAAATTAAATCTTGGTTAAAGTCTCCAAGATACCATGATTCTTGGTTCCTATCAATATGCCTAGGGGAATCGGGAATGGTTAAAAATTGGGTGGGAGAGTTTTCTCATTCCTATCATTAATTGTGTTGACCAAATGACCCATTTGTACTTCTAACCTTTTGAAGAAATCATTTTGGACTGAATATAATTATTTTGAGACTGAATCATGGATTCTATACTTTTTTCTATGTCAGTAGGTTCTTCACGTTATTGTGGGACTTAGAAAATAGAGTAAGGATCTTGGATTTGAAAATTTTGATGGGCTTGTGAGTTCTTCATGTTTTGAACATGTCGCTCAGACAATGCAAGGCTTTTAAAATTTTTCGTTCAAGACATCCAACCTCTTTCCCAAATCAGATTTTTCTCTCTGTTGGTTGTTTTAGAAAAGAGATATGTTGGTAAGGTGGTTGATCATATGACTCAGGGTAATTGTATCTCCATTGACTCGGTGAAGAGTGGAGATAATGATCATTCCAATTTTGTTCATATTGTGACTGAGGCATATTGTGGTTCGGATAAGTCCAATCCGACATATTTGTTAGTTATAGTTATGAAATATCGGGTTGGTTTTATCCAAAAAGAGGTCGGGTGTAATATAGATTACTATTAAATTTGAAAAAAATATTGTTATAATCCATTTCACAGGAACTGAAAAAAAAAAAAATATAAGCAAATAAACAAAAAGAAGACAAAAGAAATCTAGCCTATGTTAGGGTAGACCTTAAACCTAGACGACTTTTAACAGGTTAAACTGTCCACGGGAGATATATTGCAGTAATCTGACCACAAGTTAATCGGTCAGGTAGGGGAAAGACTACTGGGGGGTATCCTTACTTGAGCAACGAGCCTAATTATACCAAACTACTGTTTTTTGAGGTTTCGACTTTCAAACTCTAACTTTGGACACCGAATTGACAAGAGTCAAACTCTAACAACTTTTCCTTAGGTCAATCTCCTAAATAAGTCTGAGATGTCCCTAGGGCCAATGTCTACTCAGTTTTAGTTAGACTGGGGTAGTGAGCATGGAGATGATTTTCAGATTAAGAAAGGGTAACGATTTTTCCACCTTATCTTGTTTAAGGATATGCCCTTAATCATTTTAGTGCCAGTTTACAAATATATAGCAAAATAAACACAACTTAAGTAATATGTATCACTTAAATGTGTTTGTGAAGTTACATGCAATGTAACATATCTTTACTCCAACACTCTTTAACAGTACTGTAAATGTAAATGTAATTAGATATGTGCCCTAAATGCAAAGTCTAAACCAATTTTAACATTAACAAGCAACAAGTTACTGTTGAATTTAAGAAAAATATGTACAGTGAGTTAAAAAAGAAAATAAATAGCTGCAGAAACTTAACTTTGCAAATCAACCAACCTGCAAAAAAGATAGGTTAGTAGTTCATTCAGATTACTGCGACAACGCGACCTTTGCCGCATTTGCGCTACAATACTGAGGTTTTTGGATCTGATTTTTATAGCAGAGTCTCAGAACCACTTATATGTATTCTGCTGCAATAGTTTTCTTGATCTAAGCCCCTGCACACAAAAACAGATAAGAAGACTTAATCGTTAAAACTTAAAAAGTATTACTTACCTTCCCTCCCTAGCAACGGTGCCAAAATTTGATTGAGTTTGAACCTGCACAGAAAATATAGTTTAGAAATGAAGAATAGAGAGTGATAGGTTGCTTAATACTACCTCTATAACAAGTGGTTACGAGGATCAGGATCCACAAGGAGGGACTGCGTGAGAAGATTTTAGTAAGTTTCTTTTCATGTTTACAAACAGGTTAAAACGTTCTTCTTTGTTTAAGAAAGAAGAAAAGAAAATGTTAATATTGAAATAGAAGAAGATGGAAGAAGATATTATGTTGTTGTTTTAAAGAAAAGAAAACTAAATTAAAAAGAAAAAATAAATTGATGAATAAAGAGTGGTTTAAAAGTGGGATTTTAAACTAAAAGATGAAAAGAATGAAAAGAAAGTCAAAAGTATACTTACCTCTTATGCTTGCTTCATCTTAGATCTTAAGCAACGACTTACCTTGGCTTGAAAGCTTTCACCGCATTGAATATAAGATTATCCTCATTCTACACAGCTTATATAAGATCATCAAAACTATGAAAAGCAAGTATGAGTTAATACAAGACTTACCCGTTTAGAAGTGAGGATCCATCATCATAAGCTATCAGTGGCTTCTGCAAGGGCAAGACAGGTTCGAGGCCATTAGAATCATACAGATTGAGATCAAGCATAAAAGAGCAAGCACTAAAGAAAAATAAGAATAAAACAAAAAATATAACTTTGATTAAATAAGGAACTATAAGAAAAAGGAGAACTTACATCAATTGTCACCCTTGAATCCTTTCTTTTAATGAATCTCTTTCTAATCTTAATTACATAAAGAAACAAAAAATTACCTAAAGAGAAACAAAAAATTACCTAAAGAAAAACAAAAACCTAAGTTAAAACTAAAGCAAACCTAGCTTCAGCTCTCTCTGCTGGAGTGGGGATCGTTTGCCTTCAGAAATTGTAGTATTTATAGGATTAAAGGAGTGTCAAAGGGTGATGAAGAGATGAGTTCAAATCGCTAGCCCAACAACCAATATCTTTGTCCTTATTATCCCTTTGTATACTGATAAATTCATCTCTAAAATTCTAAATTTGTGACTATCTTCATTGATTTCTTGAGCAAGGATAATAAATCTAAATAAATCTAATTTAGTTGGAATAGATTTGATAATATCCTCTCTATTATTCCATGTTTTCTAATAAGATTTGCCTTTGAACTTCTGAATTGAGATTATCTTCGTTGATCTTCAAGTTAACTAAATAGATCTACAAAAATCCAGTTTTAACTAGTTTTATCCAGTGTTATCTTCTCTGATATGCTCTAGTCTTTGGATAAATTTTTTTCTAAACCTTTAGATTTGAGTAGATCTTCATTGATTTGCTTGAGCTTTTAAACTCCAGATTTAATTGGATAAACTTGTTTATTTCTCCTCTTTCTCCATTAATTACCCTGCATACCATTAGATCCCAATACAACATAGAATCCTAAGATTAAGTGGTGGCGGCTAAAAGAAGGTAGCCAAAGAGTTTTTGTAGATCGAGTAGTATATGAAGCAGACTGGAAAGCCCAGATGCCTATATAACATGGAATAAAATTGCTATCTGTATTTAAAGAGTACTAAAGATGTACTTGGTGAGTCACGGGGTGGTGCTCCACCATGTAAGGACACATCATGGTGGAATGAAGAGGTAAAAGTTGCCATTAAGATCAAATGAGACTCTTATAAAGATTTGAAGAAAAATTGTGATTGAGTGAGTTTTAAAAGGTATAAGCTAGCCAAGAAGGAGGCTAAAAAGGCTATTCAGAATGCAAGAGCTAAAGTGTACAAAGAAAAATATGAGAAGTTGGACACCAAAGAGATTGAAAAGGATATATATATAGAATTGCTTGGATAAGGGAGAGAAAGACTAGAGACTTATGTACTGTGAGGTGTGTCCAAGATGAGGATCAGAAGGTTTTAGTTCGAGATAAAGAAATCAAAAAAATATGGAGAGAGTATTTTGACAAATTGTTCAATGATAGTTCTACTCAAGACTTGGATGACCTTACCATTCAGTGCCAGGATATGTACCAAAATTATATGCGCAGAATTAGCGAATCTGAAGTTAAAGAGGCATTGAAGAGGATGAAGTTAAGGAAAGTTGTTGGCCTGGATGGAATTCCTATTGTGGTATGGAAATGCTTAGGAGAGATGAGCGTGAGATGGCTGACAAACCTCTTAACAAGATCTGGCTAACTAAAAAGATGTCAAATGAGTGGAGGAAGAGTACCTTTGCACTTCTCTATAAGAATAAGGGTGTTATCCAGAGCTGTTCAAACTATCGTGGAATAAAACTCATGGGTCACACCATTAAGCTTTAGGAGAGGGTAATTGAACACAAATTAAGGCAGAATATTACAATATCAGAAAATCAGTTTGGATTCATGCCTGGGCGATCGACGACAGAGGCTTTGCTTTGTCAACTTATAGAGCAATTTCGAGAGAAGAAAAGAAATTTGCATATGGTCTTTATTGATTTAGAAAAAACTTATGATAAGGTGCCAATAGAGGTATTATGGTGAACATTGATGAAGAAGGGAGTTCTCATCAAATATATTGACATAATCAAGGATATGTACGATGGAGTAGTAGCAAATGTCAGAACTTGTAGAGGCATAACAAGTAATTTTCCTATCACAATTGAATTGCATCAAGGATCTGCATAGAGTCCATTCTTATTTGTCATAGTGATGGATGAACTTACTAGAACTATTCAGGATGAGATACCTGGTGTATGTTATTTGCTGATGATGTTATCCTAGTCGATGAGACGAAAGCTGGGGTAAATGCCAAATTGGAGTTATGGAGACAAACTCTAGAATTTCAAGGTTTTAGATTAAGTAGGGCCAAAATAGAGTATATAGAGTGTAAATTCAGTAAACAGAGAATCTGAAATTATAGTATTGTGAGACTAGATGAATAAGAAATACCGATGAGCAGTCATTTTAAGTACTTGGGTTTTATTATCCAAAAGGATGGGGAGATTGATACTAATGTCAACCATAGGATCCATGTCAGCTAGTTGAAATGAAGGAGCACAACAGGAGTTTTATGTGTTCCGTTATGACTGAAGGGAAAGTTTTATCGGACTGATATTAGGCCAGCTTTATTATATGGCACAGAATGTTAGTCTATAAAGAGACATCATGCTTAGAGGATGAGTGTAGCAGAGATGCGCATGCTTCGCTAGATGTATGGTAACACGCGAAGAGATAAAGTGAGAAATGAGGATATTCGTACTAAGATAGGTGTAGCCTCTATAGAAGAGAAGATGAGAGAAAATCGCCTATGATGATTTGGTCATATGCGATATAGACCTACAGATGCGCCAGTTCGGCGAGTAGAGCGTATCAATTTAGGGTAAGTTAAAAGAGCGCAGGGGAGACTGAAGAAAACATGAATGGAGGTGATACGATAAGATATAGAGGCTAAAGGTCTTAGTGAAGGCATATTGCTCGATAGGAATGAGTGGAGAAAGCTGATCCATGTGCCCAATCCGGTGTAATTCTCTTTTGGTTCATGTAGCCTACCCCAAATACTTAGGACAAATGGCTTAGTTGTTGTTGTCGTTGTATACCGTTAGATACTAAAATGAATTAAATAGCAGAGTTTTATTACAAAATAAATATGAAAATGTGACACTAGATATGCAATGTATGTGTACAATAGGGAGTCGTCAGAGGTAATCATTAACGTGGCAACTAAAAACCTTGCCGGGGAATGAAAATTCCATGAGGATTTTATAGAGAACTCCTGTGGGAAATCTTGAGGAAGTTGCCAAGGGTATTCATTAACGTGACATAAGGAACTCCATGAGGAGTTTGTAGAGAAATTAGCATTCACTAAGACTTCATGAGAAATCTGTAAGAAGTTGTCAGAGGTATTCATTAACGAGATATAAGAAACTCCATTAGGAATTTGTCAGGAAATTAGCATTCCTTGAGACTTATGGGGAATCTGTAAGGAGTTGTCAAAGATAATCATTAACATGATATTAGCGACTCCAAGGGGATAGAATAAAATTCCGCTTAGGGAAAGGATTCTATGAGTGATAGTCAGACGGGTCTGACTTGATGATTAGAGGTGTAATGTTAACGTGATCATGGTAGTACTTCTTTGATCAAAGTATAGTGTTAATGTGATCGTGGACAGTACTTCTTCAAGAACTTGCTATTGATTGGCATCATGAGCGCATCATCATTTGGCCTTGTTAGGCGATATGCTCTATTTGAGTAGTCTATCTTTACTATAAAATGCTCTTTTCACTTGGGTTGGAACTTATTTTTGGTCTTGTGTGTCATGATCATGAGTCGCTTGACAGCTAAGACTAAGTCTCGCTTCTGGAATACTCTTTCTTTGACCTTTTGGTTGAAGACCTTTGAGATCTGAGCTTGATATAGTTTGATGCATTATTGAGCTTATAGTCGCATCTTATCTAGCACCTCTAGCTCTTGGAGATGTAGCCGATCGGTGTCTCTATCTATCATCTTGGTTTCCAAGACAACGTGGAGTGATAATATTTGTATCTCTAGGGCTATAGCTTCCTCACACCTATAGACTAGAAAAAAGGGTGTATTGCCTGTAGGATTTGGACTGCTGTTCGGTAGGCTCAAAGATATTCGCTGAGCTTCTCATTCCAGTTTAATTTGCTTGAAGAAGCAAACTTTTTTGAGAAGCTTGATGATGGTCTTGTTGAATCCCTCTGCCAACCCATTAGCGGCGGGGTTGTTTGCATTTGAAGCCACATTCTAAATTCGATACTTGTCGCAAAACTGAAAGAATGATTGGCTTACAAATTGGGGACCATTGTTGTGGATAATCCTCTTGAGAACACTAAATCGATGGATGATTTGGTGTTTGATGAAGTTAATCACATTTAATGGTCTGAGTGGTATGGCTTTCACCTACTTTGAGAAGTAATCAACTATTGGCAAGATTGAATCGATGACCTCTAGTTGATGGAGGACTGATGGGTCCAAAAATATTGATTCCTCAAGCTTCAAACGGCCAAGAAGAAACTGTGGGATGGAGCATATCCGAGGGGTGGTGTATGAAATCCACATGGATTTGACAAACCTTACACCATCTTGTATGGTAGAAATGGGAGATCTTCGTCGAACAAAGTCACCTCCTTGGGATCATCGGATAATATGCCATGCAAGGCATAGTCGATAATAGAAAATCACAAGTCTCTAGATTCAAAGTTTGCTGAGGTCGTATGAACTTCACTGACATCTAAAATGTACTTCGGACAGATTAGTTGACGAGTAGCTACTAAAAGACGGTAGCTAGTGTCAGCCGGTAAAGTCAATGTAGCCACTAGTACAACTGAGCATCTGCCTTCGTGTTTTGAAGGAGAAACACATGGCAATATAAAAACCATTACAAGTGTTAGCCAACTTAATGGCTGCATGGTGATAGGGTATTAGATTCTCATGATGTACATCATACTCTCCCTTGATTTGATTAACAATCAATTTGTTGTCACTGTAAGCTTCAAGATATTGTGCCCCCATCTGGCAGGGAAGTTGGAGGCCAATAAGTAGGGCATTGTACTGGATCACATTATTAGAACATAGTTCAAATAATCAGAAGGCACGAGGGAGAACATGGTTGTGCGGCAAGACAAACATCACCCCCTCTCTGACAACTATTTTGCCTTTATGGCCTAGACTTCAGAGTCAGAACACTTGTTTCAATCAGCGCTTGAATCTTGTCATTGAGGGAAAAGCATCTGCTGGTAGGATGATGAACCATCCTGTGGAAGAGACAGTAGTTAGAATCGTTTGTATGTCCAACTTTATCGGTGCATTGTACTTCTGGTAAATTGAGCTTATTACCTTTGTTGAGCAAGTGAAAGATTGTCACCACTTGCTCATCCTTGAAGGAGTATTGTTTCTGAGAAAACTTGAACTCTGAAGTTTTGTTGGAGTTACCCTTCATTGATTGGGTTTTTCCAGATACATTCACTACTAGCAAAATATTTAGCCATGTCATGACCTTTGCTATTGATTTTTCACCTACTTTTGGGGATCTCAAACTTTTTAGCCAATTTATTTTAGCTATTTTAGCTTGTTCAATAAGCTCCTGCCATGTGTAAGTTGACAGCTCTCATGCGAACTCCCACTTTGTCGAGGAAGTTATGCTTGCCTGTTTGAATTAACATAGGCAAAGGTATGACCGTAGGGCATTGAAGAAAAAGATTGCAGAATCTCTCTATATAGTACATTACAGACTCTCCTCCTTTTTAGACAGTTGAGAGAAGTTTGTTGATCAAGGTGAAACCAAGACACAGAAAATAGAATTTGTAAATTAGAAGGTAAATATGATGCTCTAGCTTTCTCAATTCTACTACAATAGCAAAGTGGCTAAGCGGGTCGTGATCCATAAGGAGCGATGCGACAAAAGTGTTTCGGTATTTTTAAATCACTACAACAACAACTAAGACATTTGTCCCAAGTATTTGGGGTAGGCTACATGAAGCAAAATAGAATTACGCCAGATCGGGCACATAGATCTGCTTTCTTCACTCATTCCTATCGAGCAATATGCCTTCACTAAGACCTTTAGCCATTATATCTTGTCGTATTTTCTCCATCCATGTTTTCTTCGGTCTCCCTGTGCTCTTCTAACTTTCCCTAATTTGATACGCTCTACTCACTGAACTGGCGCGTCTGTAGGTCTACATCGCACATGACCAAACCATCGTAGGCTGTTTTCTCTTATCTTCTCTTCCATAGAGGATACACCTATCTTAGTACGAATATCCTCATTTCTCACCTTATCTCTCCTCGTGTTACCACACATCCAACAAAGCATGCGCATCTCTTCTACACTTATCTTCTGAGCATGATATCTTTTATAGCCTAACATTCTGTGCCATATAACAAGCTGGCCTAATAGCAATCCGATAAAACTTTTTCTTCAGCCATAAGGGAATATTATGATTATATAAAACTCCTGTTGTGCTCCTCCATTTAAACCATCTGGCTTTGATCCTATAGTTGACATCACTATTGATCTCCCCATCTTTTTGGATAATAGATCCCAAGTACTTAAAATGACTGCTCATCGGTATTTTTTTGATCATCTAGTGTTACAATACTATAATCTCAGATTCTCTGTTTACTGAATTTACACTCCATATACTCTGTTTTGGTCTTTCTTAGTCTAAAACCCCAAGATTCTAGAGTTTGTCTCTATAACTCAAATTTTGCATTTACCCCAGCTCTCATTCATCGACTAGGACAATATCATCAGCAAGTAGCATACACCATGGTATCTCATCCTAAATAGCTCTAGTAAGCTCATCCTGTAGGATCTATATTCAAGCAGCACAAACACTAGAGGGGGGTGAATAGTGTTTATAAATTTTTAAATGAAACTACTTGCAGGAAATATAAATTCACAAGATAAAACTCAGAAAAATGCAAACGCAAAGACAAGAGATTTATCCTAGTTCGGTCCTTGTGACCTACATCCAGTCCCCAAGCAATCCTCTTGAGATTTTCCTTTCCTGATTTGGATACACCCAAAACCAATACCTTGTACACCACTTGACAAAATGCCCTTTGCCAAATGTGTACAACTCCTCTTACAACCAAGAGAACAAACACCTTGTACAACTTCTCTTCTACACCAAGAAGACGCCCTTGTACAATGCTCCTCTTTGAATGATTACAACTGATCCTATAAGCCTTGAATCTGAATGTGCTTGTGGACAAGGTCTCTTATAGGTGGACTTTCAGAAATCTTCACAATAGAGTAGGAATTGGTGAAGAAACAGAGAGTGGAAATAGGTTTTCAGAAAGACAGAATTTTGAACAGAATTTTTAGGCTGAAAACTTGAGATTTGAATTGGTGAATTGATCCTAGGACAACATCCCTATTTATAGGTGAAATCTATAGTCAGTTAGGGTAGTTATCAGGACAAATTTGAATTTTGAAACGTTGGATAAAACACCAGAATTCACCAACTGCACAACAGTTAGAAACTGCTATTAGTCGACTAGGTATGGAGGTTAGTCGACTAGAAGAACAAAATTTTTCAAAGTTAGTCGACTAATATAGGGGGTAAGTCGACTATACTTAGACTGATACAGATACTAAGTTTCTGGAAAACTGTTTTTAGTCGACTATATAGACATGGTTAGTCAACTATAGAAGGGGTTAGTCAACTATACTTTAGGGGAAGTCGACTAATTGTGATGCCAGACAATAAACAGAGAGTTGGGAAATTTTTGTAGAAGGACTTAGTCGACTGGGAAATTTTCAAGTTGACTAGGGGATCTGTTAGTCGACTATACTTAGAGGTCAAGTCGACTATATAGTATTTGTGTGTGTGTTCAAGGCTTTTAACAATTATTCTAAAAATACAAAAAAATACCCAAAATCTTCAACTGAGGTTGAGTAATCATAACTCTGTATAAATGCTTGAGATAAAGCTCTAAATGCATTTTTATCACTTTGTTATCCATCATCAAAATCTTTCAATCTTGTAGGCTTCAACACATCATCACTATGACAAATAAGAATGGACTCAATCCAGATCCTTGATGCTATCCAATTATGATCAAAAAATCACTTGTTATGCCTCCAAAAATTCTGACATTTGCCACTACTCTATCGTACATGTCACTGGCCACTACTCCATCGTACATGTCCCTGATTATGTCAATTTTATTTGATGGGGACTCCATTTTTCATCAATGTTCACCATGATACCTCTCTTGACACCTTATCATAAGCTTTTTCTAATTCAACAAAGACCATATGTAAATTTCTCTTCCTATCTCGAAATCGCTCAATAAGTTGACAAAGCAAATGAATAGCCCTATTGTCGATCTCCCCGGCATGAACCCAAACTAGTTCACTGATATTTTAACATTATGCCTTAATCTGTGTTCAATTACCCTTTCCCAAAGCTTCATGTTGTGATACATGAGTTTTATTTCACAATAGTTTGAACAACTCTGAATATCACCCTTGTTCTTATAAAGAGGTACTAGGGTACTCTTCCTCGACTCATTTGGCATCTTTTTAGTTAGCCAGATCTTGTCATCTCACGCTCACCTCTCTTAAGCATCCCATACCTCAATAGGAATTCTATCTGGGCCAATAGCTTTCCCTAACTTCATCCTCTTCAATGCCTCTTTAACTTCATATTCACTAATTCTGCGCATATAATTATGGTTCATATCTTGACACTGAATGGTAAGGTCATCCAAATATTGAGTAGAACGATCATTGAATAATTTGTTAAAATACTCTCTATATCTTTCTTTGATTTCTTCATCTCGAACTAAAATATTCTGATCCTCATCTTTGACGCACCTCATAGTACATAAGTCCCTAGTCTTTCTTTCCCTTATTTGAGCAATACTATATATATCCTTTTTAACTTTTTTGGTGTCCAACTTCTCATACACTTCTTTGAACACTTTAGCTCTTACATTCTGAACAACTTTCTTAGCCTCCTTTTTGGCTAGCTTATACCTCTCAAAACTCAATCCATCACGATTTTTCTTTAAATCTCTGTAAGAGTTTCATTTGATCTTAATGGCACATTTTACCTTTTCATTCCACCATGATGTATCCTTACATGGTGGAGCACCACCCTGTGACTTACCAAGTACATTTTTAACTACTCTTTTAATGCAGCTAGCAATTTTATTCCATGTTATATTGGGATCATCTTGGACTTTCCAATCTGCTTCATGTACTACACGATCTATAAAAACTCCTTAGTTACCTTCTTTTAGCTACCACCACTTAATCTTACGATCTAACTTACGTTTAATTTTCTAAACCTCCTTTTAATCCAGATATCTAAAATTAAGAGTCTATGTTGGGTTACTACACTCTCACCTGGTACTACCTTACAATCCATACAACAACCTCTATTTACTTTCCTAGTTAAAAGAAATCTATTTGGATTGTACTTGATCCACTCCTAAAAGTGATTAAGTGAAACTCTCTCTTCCTAAACCAAGTATTTGCTAAGATCAAATCATAGGACAAAGCAAAATCAAGAATCGAGTTACCTGGTTCATTTCTAAATTACTAATTAGTTAAAATCTTTTCTTTGTTTTAAAAATGAAAAAGAAAGAAAACTAAATCAGAAGAGGAGTAGGAAGAGAAGAAGAAATAGAAGGAGAAAATGTTGGTTTTTAAAAGAAATTAAAAGAAAAGAAAGTTCATAGTTAACATCTACTAACCCAATAGTGTACTTACCTCTTGATGCTTGCCTTACCTTAGATCTTTAGCAACTTACTATGATTTATTGGAAGGCGATCATCACATGGTCCATAAGAGGACATTCACGTCAACACCGCATCACATCATCAAAAACCATTACGTTTAAGGATGAAATGATCCAGAAATAAAAGTAGATCCATCATCATGAGCCATAAGTGGAACTTGCAGAAGCAAGGCTATTCCGATGTTATTAAATTCATATGAGTTGCAATACAAACAATAGGAGAAGACTAGAAGGTTAATAGAGTTGATCCATGAAGTAAAATCAAAAGAAGAATAACATAAAACAAGATCATTAAATTAAGAAACAGTGAAAGAAAGGAGGAAAAATTACATCGATGTCACTTTCAATACAACTTTTTCTCTCTTTTTCTCATGAATCTCTCTCTAACCTGAGCTACAAAGAAAACATAAAATTACACAAAAAAAAAATCCTATGATAAACTAAGAGTAAAATCCTATCCTAAGCTTTCTCTTCCCTCTCCATTTGCCTCTTGTGCTGAATTTATAAGAGTGAAGAATTGAGGAAAGGGCGTAGGAGATAAGCGTAGAATCGCTGGCCCAGCGACTAGCATCTATCCGCGGAATGCGGCCAAAGCAGCACAAACACGGCATAGATTTGGTTGTTATGCCAGCTCTTTGAGCGAATCATCCAATCTTCTTGTTATCCTATGTTCTATGATAACATTTTCTCTGGGCTTCTGGATTTAATAATATCTTCATTGATTCTTCAAGCTAAGAAAATAATCTATATAAATCTGATTTAATTGGGATATATCTGGAATTATCTTCTCCCTCTCTGTCAATTATGACCTACACATTATTTTAGCAGAGTTTATTACAATTAAAATGTGAAAATTTGACAATATATATGCAATATTAGTGAACAATCATTTGTCCATGATTACTTTGGTGTCATCCTCATAGAATCGGGACAGGAACTGAGTTTTCAGGTCAAGTAAGGTTTTGATGGAGTTCGTAGGGAGACTTCTGAACTAATCAAAGGCTACACCATTGAGGGTGACGATGAATAACCTGACCATAATAAGTTTAAGATTGAAAGTAATAGATATGCTCGTTTGGCGAGCTATGGCTTGAACTTCAGGGGGTATGGGATTGAATCCCACTCTGGTGGGTAAGAACAGGTCATCCCCACCTTCTCAGCTCATCCTATTAAGTTAAAAATGCTATCTGAGCTTGGATGCCTTTGATAACCTCGATATTAATTAAGGATGATCTTTTTTAGTGCTCCTCCTCTTCATCTTTGCGATTCTCTTCTTCTCGATCGTGATTGTCAAAATCATCCTCATCATTCTGATTTTTCATGACCTGAGACAACATACGTTGATATTGTCTAAGGCTTCTTGTTGAGCCCTAGAAGCCTTTTCTTAAGCCTCCATGCGACAATGAAGATCATCATAATTATTATTGGTCATGTTGACCGATACAAATTGTGTTTGCACAGAGCGGATGGTAGCGGAAGAAGTGTAGCCACTAGCTTCTTCTTTGTCATTGGACCATTAGAGGAGGTGTCTCAATAGTTTCAATAATATAGGTCCACTTGTTGAAGAAGACTATTCATAGTTGAAGGGTATTCTACCCTAGAGCGAATACCTTGAAAGGCACCCTCTTGTTCAACCAGAACTTGATCCAAGCCAGGGCTATAGTCAGCGTCTGGAGAACTAAAAGAAGGAGGATTAGTGCTCTAAGTCCTTCGTCGGGTCTGTAATAGATCCCTACCTCTGCCATTATATTTACAGAGGTGGCTGCAAGGCCTAACATCTTTGGTGTTTTCTTCTTCTGAGAATTAGATATCTTAGAAGATTGAACTGATAATCAGTTAACAATCGTTTGTTAATTTTGAGAAGATATTGTGGGGGTTGACCGTTAACAACAGTAGACAGAATGACATGTCACTAATTTGTATCCCGCTTGTCCGCACTGGGATGGCAAAATCTGAATTGGTTCCTCGGAGCGGAGCTTTCACTTGTTAATCAAGTAATCCCTTAAGTCTGTGTTAACTGGAACCAATTAATCGAATACAAAAACTTGAGGAGACTGGAGAATAACCCTCTTGGATTGAGAATCCTTTAGCTTAGACTTAGAGGCTTTTCTTTTGGCTCTGAGCGAAGTTATTTAACTTCGCTATTGTGATGGTCAGTTTCCAACCTCCTCGAGATCATGCCATGTGTTCATCTAGCACCAAATGGGCGAGCAACATATGGATACTTTCAGAATCTCTGACTGGGAGTATCTATTCAATTCAAACTCTGAATAGTTCATATAGTTAGAAGAAGGAGATAGAATCAGTTGTGAGGATCTCTATCTATAAGATAAATCTCTATTTGAACTCGATAGTTATAGCTTCGAAATAGATCAACCATATCAACAGTTGATGTAGATAATCAGATAAAGATGGATTCTCATCCCCCTCATTCAAATCTGGATGGTCGACTTAACCGCCTCCGAGATAAGGGATTAAGAGTTCAAATTAAGTAGGACTCCTTAGCCTTATCCAAAGACATGACTTGTATATATATGAAAACCCTTCCAATAAGAAGGGGAGCGGAATCAAAAATCCTAACTCACTAGAGAACCCCACCTGTAATCGCCATTGATATAATGGATTTTCTCTCTCTCTCTTCGTGATTTTCTCCCATTTGGGTCTTCATATAATTCTTTGTGTTTATGTTGTGATATGATTTTACTCCCTCCATTATTTTTTTCTATGGATTAAATTCTTAGGAAATTACCCACAATATTTGGTGCTTTCGTTGAGAGCTTCTGAATTTTTACTCAGGATCTCTCCCTATCCAATATCTAAACTCTTCCTCTAAACAGCCTCGCATGACTGATATAGTTCCATGAAGGAGGAACATCACCCAAGTTATGGCCGTGGTCCCGCCCACTGTGAAAGAAAAGGGAAAATTATCAAAACTTCTAAGCCTACGGACCGTCGACCCAATCTTTCTGATGTCCACATCTTTGACACCGAGGATTCTCACTCAAACACCATACCGCCACATGGGATGCATGAAGCCGAACTGAACCCTGGCCTGACAGTGAGCAACTCCTTCAGATGCTTTCCACTCTGCAAAAGTAGATGGAGGACCAACAAACAGAGATGATCTAACTCTGCGAGGCAGCCGCTCTGATTGAGATTTTACCTGCACACAAAATAAATAATATTAGATTTAGAATAAGTTGTGCAAGGTTCTCAATTCAAATCCGCTGTAGCAGTGGCTATGCGGTTCGTGATCCTCAGGGAGGGACTAGCGATGGAAGCGTTTAAGTAAGATTCTCTAAAAATTATTTTCTTTTATTATTTATAATGGTATATGATATTTACAATGAGAAGGTGAAAAGTAAATTTGAGAGAGATGGAGATCTAAACTAGAATTAGAAAGAAAGAAAACTATACATACATACCTCTTCTACCTTGCTTACCTTTGATCCGTGCGATGACTTACCTTGTCTTGGAAGGCGTAAAGGTATGGCGTATAGGATCGTCCACCTTCTTAATCTACACTATGAAAATAAAAGACAAACTAACGAAGGTTTGTTCATCTCCATAGGCCATCAAGGGCTCTTCTTCAGCTAGGCAGTCTCAACGCAATTGGGTCTCATGGTTCACAAGACATTAGAGAGAAAATAGAAGAAAACAAGAACAAAAGAAACACAAGATTAAACAAGAATAAAAGAACATTAAAAAAACGAACCTCAAGTGGATTTCATTAACAATGGAAGAAAAGTAGGTTTACACCGCTGTCACCTCAGTACAAGCATGGACTCCTTCCTCTATGAAGCTTCCTCCACTCTCAGTTACAAAATTTACAAAAGAAAAACGAAATAAAATCTAACCTAAACTACAAGTTAGCCTAAGAAAACCCTAAATTTCTCTGTTGGATTCTGTACGCCCTTCTCGGTTGCACTGCAGGGGTATTTATAGGTGCAGAAGGAGGTAGAGTCCCAACACAACTCTCCCACGAAAACTGGTCCCGGGATAAGGCAGGATTGCCGCGGAAACGCGGCTTGGGCCGCGTTTCCGCGGCCTTATGGTGGCGGCTGGCCACGCGCTTTGGCGCGTGGCTTCTCCTGGTCCGTCCATCTGGTCGTTTCCTTCTGGAAGTTGCATCCTGGCTCTTAATCTTTGGATTTGGATATAACTTGGGAATCAAGTTACCTAGATCCCAAATCTTTTATCCACGAATTTGTGATCTTAAATTCTCCTTCTTTGGCTTTTCTCCTCATCTGCAAGATTTTAGGGTTGAATAGAAGTCTATCCTTCCCTCTTCTTTAATATTTGCAACTTTTGCCCTTAGTATTTGCAATTTTGGCAATTAATATTTGCAACTTTTACATTGGGCTTGAATATGGGCTTTTGGGCTTCTTTTTAAGCTTTATTTCTTTATTTTAATATTTTGAGGCCTGCACACAATAAATAATAAAATATTAGTAAATGTGCAGAATTATATGAATAAATATGAAAATGTGATGGTAAATGTAATGATAAAAATGCACTTTTCACTACCAATCACACCCCCACACTTATCTTTTTGCTCGTCCTCGAGTAAAAATCAAAGAAGAAAAAGAAAATCTAATCTAGCTAACTCACTTTCGTAGGAATCACGGTTGCACTTAGCATGTGCAACAAGCCGTTAAACCCTAGGTTACCCTAGAGGACGAGTGTTGTCTCGTGAGGGTTTTCAGCAGATTTCACCCACAAAATCCATAAAAAGAAAATATTTGAAATATGTTTGAAGAAACTAAGTAATCTATAAGTTTTTAGGATTATCATTTTTATTCATTCTTAGACTTAGTCTTTATAAAGTAAATTGTTTTCATTTTTAAGTAAGGATCAAAATTGAATTTTGTGTATAGTCTTTTTCGTTACCAAAAATCATATGCATCCTTATGAATTTATACTAGGAATTCCTTAACTTGGACTCTCATGCCTCTTTATTATTTATTTATTTATATATACTTTTTTTTCTTTTTTTTGATATGTATAACTCATCTAATTTTCTTTCGTGTAAGTATTAAGGCTTCTTGAGGCCCTCATACCTAACTAATTGACTATTAGATGTGTTAGTACATATATAAGTAATTTTTCCTTAATTTCCTTAGGCTTTCTAATCCACCCATGTAACGAACTTAAAGTCGATGACTCCCAAACCAGTTGGCTTTAGGGCACCAGGTGAGAAAACACCCCGCGGACTCAAATTCGAGTGAACTAGGCCCCAAAACTAAGGACTTTATTTTATTTACTCACCTTTAGGCATGAATACTTATGCTTCTTGAGGCACATGTATCAGCTTAATTAGTGATTTTCTCTCTTTTTTTTTTTATATATGAGGCACAAAGGTCTTCGTCTTAGAATCCTAGATATGCATTAGGTATGCAAATTTCATTAAGGTAAAAATCAAGACTAACTAATTATTCAATTTCTCCTCCTATACCTAAAATTAAACAATTTATTTATTTTGACTAAGTTTTTAGAAATCCTAATCATGATTTTCCTAATCCTTAAAACTAACTTAGATTTCTTTCAAAAGATAAGTAAAATATTGTCCTTTTTATTATATTTTTTTTTAATTTTTAATTTTTTATAACAAATTTTGGTTAGTTTCTATCTATTTCTACCTATGTTAGTATGTTAGTAAAGCCTATCCCCACACTTATCTCATGCATTGTCCTCAATGTATGAATGAATGCATATATGCATGAAAAAGAACAAGGGAAGGCAGAAGTTACCTTAAGGTGGTGGCTCCGGTGGTGGTCTAATTGGGCCAAGCGTTGCTACCCAATCAAGATAATGTGGTATTTCACGGCGGAACCCACCAAAAATTTCCCTTGTATAACCCACTCGAATGTATGTGTGATCATTTTTTAATTCCACCCCATCAAATTTTCAAATTTCATAATTATTTTCACAATCAATTGTGTCAACCGCCTTGTCCCAAAATGGAGTATGAAAAGATGAAATTATTGACTTGGACGTGGGAAGTACGGGAACGAATACCGACTCAGGAAAGAAACTTAAATCAAGTAATGGTTCAGGAGTCGGGCTAGGTTCAGGAAGTGGGTCCAAATCAATAAGTTGAAGCTCAAGTCCACAATAATCTTCCCACAATGGAATGTGACTCAATATTGGTGATTCAAGTTCAGGAATGATAGGTGTGGGAACCAAAACTGACTCTAAAATATTACCTAAGTCGGGTAACAAAACAGGAGTCAATAATGATTCGGGAATTTGAACTTGATCACAGATTTGAGAATCTAAGTCACATATCTCATTGGGTTCAATTTCATGAGAACTTGCCAATTTATCCATGGGACTTTCAAAATTGCAAAATTGGTCAAGTTCAATATGATCATCAAAAATGGGTGATTCAATTTCATGATGAATTGGAACAGGATACAATGTTGACTCGGAAAAAGTAAAATCAGGTAGAGATACCGGAGTCATTATTGAATCAGGAAGTAAAATTGAATCATCAAGTTGGGGATCATGATCATATTCATGCTCAAGTTCTATTTCAGGAAAGGAATAACTTGCCAAACTATCAAAAATTAGAGTTTCAGCAAGTTCACATGGTGGTACTGAATTAGAATCTTGTTGTCCAAAGCAACGTGGCTCGTCGGCTCTAACAGAATGGTTAACGATATCAGAAATGGCCGAACGGTAAGAACGTAAAGATTGAACCATCTTATCTATATCATGATCACGGGCTAATCTAGCCTGAGTCATGGCTGCAAGCATCCTTTCATAGTTGATAGGTGCATCATGTTGTGATTGGACTTGAAAGGATGAAGTGTAATCGTGATGAAGTTGTGAGTCGGTGGACTCACGCATAATCATGTCTGCGATTGATGGTAATTGTTGCTTGGACTCATGCATACTCATCATTTCCTGGATAGATGGTAGTCTATTCTGACTGGGTGGATCTGAGTATGAATCTTGGGAATATTGTGGACAAGGTGGAGACGGAGGACAAGTCGGTTGAAAATTGGACTCGGGGGACTCGAAACCCCATGAACTCTGTGAAGAGTTGAAAGTATGAAAATATGGTCATAAGATGGGGGGTATGGGTTATATTCATTCGGATAAACCATTCCGGCACACTAGGTTGGTCAAAGTTGTGATATGCCGGGTTGGTAATATCCGAAAAATAGTTAGGTGTGTAATATGGATTAAAATTGAAAAAAATATTATTATATGTCATATCACACCAACACAACAAAGAAAAAGAAAACAAACAAATAAACAAACAAAAAAGAAAAAATTCTAACCTAAGTTAGGGTAGACCTATGACCTAGACGACTCCTAACTGGTTAGACTGTCCACGGGAGGTAGGGTGCAAACTTTGACCACATGTTAATCAGCCAGGTCAGGGCAAGAGTGGTGGGAGGTTTTCCGTCAAAGACGTTCCTTAATTAAATAACCACCAATCTTCGGGCTTTCGGCCCTCAATCCCCTTCCTAGACACTGATTTGGCAGGAGTCAATTTCCAACACCGTTCCCCCTTAGGATAATCTCCTAATTGAGTTCGAGATGTCCCTAGGGCTAACGTCTACTAATTTTAAGTTAGGATTGGGTTAGTGAGTGCTTGGGATATGATTTTTGGGCTAAGGAAGGGTGATGAAATCCCCACCTTATCTTGTTAATGGGTTATGCCCTTAAAATAAATTTGTGCAAGTGTACAAAATATGTAAATAAGATTCACTCAAAGCATCAACCAAGAGATGAGTCCTATTCTACATGCAATGCGAACGTACCTTGCTCCAGCACTCTTCAACAGTAAAAATAAAGGAATTGAAAAGACACGTACCTAATATGCAAACGTCTAATCAATTTTTATCTTTAACAACAAGTACTGTTGATTAATTAGCAGTAAGCAGGGTTATCACAGAACAAAGTTTAACAGAGAGTAGACAGATATTGCAATTTGCAGCAACCTGCAAAAAGATGGATCAGTAGGGAACTACTCAGGCCGCGATTTCGCGGCAATTGCCGCGTTTCCGCGGCTCTGAAGTAGGCTCTTGTGCTCTGCCTTCGAGGGCAGAGGCACAGAGTTGCTATATATCCACTTCTGCTGTCAGTTTCCCTGTTCTCCAAACCTGCAAACAGAAAGAATAAAAGAATTAGTTAAAAAAAATTTTATTTTTAGAGAAAAACTTACCGTCCCTCCCCGGCAACGGCGCCAAAATTTTGATTGAGATTTTACCTGCACACAAAATAAATAATATTAGATTTAGAACAAGTTGTGCAATGTTCTCAATTCGAATCCGCGGTAGCAGTGGCTATGCGGGTCGTGATCCTCAGGGAGGGACTAGCGATGGAAGCGTTTAAGTAAGATTCTCTAAAAATTATTTTCTTTTATTATTTACAATGGTATATGATATTTACAATGAGAAGGTGAAAAGTAAATTTGAGAGAGATGGAGATCTAAACTAGAATTAGAAAGAAAGAAAACTATACATACATACCTCTTCTACCTTGCTTACCTTTGATCCGTGCGATGACTTACCTTGTCTTGGAAGGCATACAAGTATGGCGTATAGGATCGTCCACCTTCTTAATCTACACTATGAAAATAAAAGACAAACTAACGAAGGTTTGTTCATCTCCATAGGCCATCAAGGGCTCTTCTTCGGCTAGGCAGTCTCAACGCAATTGGGTCTCATGGTTCACAAGACATTAGAAAGAAAATAGAAGAAAACAAGAACAAAAGAAACACAAGATTAAACAAGAATAAAAGAACATTAAAAAAAATGAACCTCAAGTGGATTTCATTAACAATGGAAGAAAAGTAGGCTTACACCGCTGTCACCTCAGTACAAGCATGGACTCCTTCCTCCATGAAAGCTTCCTCCACTCTCAGTTACAAAATTTACAAAAGAAAAACGAAAATAAAATCTAACCTAAACTACAAGTTAGCCTAAGAAAATCCTAAATTTCTCTGTTGGATTCTGTACGCCCTTCTCGGTTGCACTGCAGGGGTATTTATAGGTGCAGAAGGAGGTAGAGTCCTAACACAACTCTCCCACGAAAACTGGTCCCGGGATAAGGCAGGATTGCCGCGGAAACGCGGCTTGGGCCGCGTTTCCGCGGCCTTATGGTGGCGGCTGGCCACGCGCTTTGGCGCGTGGCTTCTCCTGGTCCGTCCATCTGGTCGTTTCCTTCTGGAAGCTGCATCCTGGCTCTTAATCTTTGGATTTGAATATAACTTGGGAATCAAGTTACCTAGATCCCAAATCTTTTATCCACGAATTTGTGATCTTAAATTCTCCTTCTTTGGCTTTTATCCTCATCTGCAAGTTTTTAGGGTTGAATAGAAGTCTATCCTTTCCTCTTCTTTAATATTTGCAACTTTTGCCCTTAGTATTTGCAATTTTGGCAATTAATATTTGCAACTTTTACATTGGGCTTGAATATGGGCTTTTGGGCTTCTTTTTAAGCTTTATTTCTTTATTTAATATTTTGAGGCCTGCACACAATAAATAATAAAATATTAGTAAATGTGCAGAATTATATGAATAAATATGAAAATGTGATGGTAAATGTAATGATAAAAATGCACTTTTCACTACCAATCACGCTCGTGAAAAATATGCAACAACTCTTGTCCAAAAATGACTGCTCAAACAAATTGAGACACGGTGGAAGTCGCAATCTTCCTCTACGATAGAAGGAAACGTGCGGACTCCCCCGTCACCACCATGTACCAGAATCCGCGCACTCCACCGAAAGCTTGAGGTGCAACCAATCGATGACTTACGATGATGAGGATTCTGAGGACTCAGAGTGTTCCGGAACCCTAAATACCCTCGCATCGAGCATATGCGGATCTGGTACAGAAGGGGCTCAACAAAACGAGCCAGTAGTTTTCGAAAGGGGATGTAACAGGCTGAGACCCTCCGACTCACCACTGTTAAGGAAAGTCACCACGCTCTGCTTCTCGAAGAAGTTCATGATGTTGACCTTCGACCACTATTCGGGAATCTCTGATCCCTCCCACATCTCCACTAGTACCAGGACAAAATGGCGGTCCACGCTCACAATGAACTTTTCCTCTATTGAGCATTCCTTTCCAGCCTCAAGGGAGTAGCCTACCACTCATTTTACTCGCTCCTGATGAATTCACTCCAGAGCTTCTATGATGTGACTGACGCATTCTATAATCAGTTTGCTTCTCTGAGGGAAGTTCAAATAAACAACAACCATCTTCTCACAATCAAGATGAAATCAGAAGAGAGTCTGAAGAATTGCGTCAGCTACTTTCAGGGCTAGATGCCCTGGTATGCAACTGTAATAAGGATGTAGCCACTGTTGCCTTCATCAGTAGGTTGCAAGTCACCCACCCCTTATACAAACATCTGGTGAAGAACGCCATCAATAAGATGAAGGATATCCTTATCTGAGCGCAGAAATACATCAAGATAGAAGAGGCGGCTCTAAGATAGAAGATGCGACATGAGCCACCTCCAGTTGTCCCCTGAGACAAGGGCTCGAAGTCAAGAAGTCAAAGCTACAGTTTCCCCTGAGGAAGAATCTGAGCCACAATGCTTCCATTGTCCGTGAGCCAGCAATGTGTGCTATCGAATCCAGCAAGGGAAATAAAGCAGAGCCCGACTTTGTCCCATTCAAGATACCCAAACAACACACACACTTTCTTGTCTTGTCTTCTTTCTTCAGAAAGAGATTGCTTTTAGAACTTGATCGAAATGCTTGCATCACATCCTTCCTTGTGGATTCGACCCTCTTAGCCACTAGCTACTGCGGTTAAATTGCGAAAATAAGAACACACTCTCGACCATCACATAACACTTCTCTAAACTCTCTCTCTCTTGTGTTTTCGACAATCAATAAGAGAAGAGAAGAAAAAAGCCCAAATGAGCCTAATTAATTTAGAGTTTAAAGCAATCCTATTTAGATATCCTATTTGGAGTTTAAAAGAATATTCAAATTAAATTTGGAGTTCTAAATTAATTCAGACCTGACACCTTTTAGTATTTTGATCATACTTTTCGCTACAGAAATTCAAATCTGATTATTCAAGATGCTACAGAAAGAGGAGTTAAAGGCTACATTTCTGATGTTGACCTCTATTTTCCAATTCAACCATCTGATGAGTCATATTCAATAATCAACACACCGACTTGCTACAGATCAATTCAAAATTGAATTCCCACATGAATTGGAGTTGAATTAAAACTCCTAATGTTTATCTTATTATAATTGGCTCTGAGGCCTATTTAAAGAGCTAAAATCTCTCATAATTAATTATCTCCAAGCAAAGATCAAAAACTAAGATTTTAGATTAGTTTTTTTAATGTTTTTTTCCTGTTTTTTTTGTAAACCAAGATTAGAGAAAAGATTCATGGGAGTAAGAGAGAGAAGGACTGTATTGAAAGTGACATCAATGTAAGTTTTCTCTTTTCTTTCATAGTTTTTCAATTTAATCAAAGGTTCGCTTTATTTTCTTCTTGTTTTCTTGGTATTTTTCCTCTTGTGTATGACTATTATCCATATGAATCTTCAAGCATAGGAATTGCCTTCCCTTTGTGAGTGTGATTGATAGTTTATGATGATAGATTTGCTTTCATAGCTTTTCTTATTTCATACTTGCCTTTGAGTTTTCATGATTTAATTTGGATGAAACTAGATTCAATCTTATGGATTATACTTTGATCGTCTCCAACTCAAGGTAAACTATCACCTACGATCTAGGTTAAGTAGTCATCCAAAGGGCTAAGTCCACTTTTATCTTCTTTTTTTTTCTTTTAGTTTCTTCTTAAAACAAAAACAAAAACATTAAAACTATCTTCCTCTTTTTATTTCTATCTATTTTAAACATAGATTTCTTTCTCTCTCTTTTCAGAGCAAAAAAGAACCACTTAACCAATTTAGTATTAAAAAGAAACCAAAAAGTCACATGCCTCCTTGTGGATCATGACCCGTGTAGCCATTGCTACTACGGTTAAATAACGAGAAGCCAGTGACACAAGCCTACTTTCTGATAATACTTTCCTTAAACACTGTTTTCCCACAATGAAATTTTGGCACCTTTACCAGAGAGAGAACGATATTTTATTTATTTACTAAGTGGTTTTACTTCTATGTTTTTGTGCAGAGGCAGATTATAGGAACATGAAAACTGCAGAACATTAAGAGGAGCTTTTGTGACTCCGCCCAAGAAGGCAGAGCACCAGAAACAAAACTGCCACACAAACTAGCAAAATCCGCGTTTTCGCGGCTCTACTGATGAGTTGCTCACCCTGCTTCTTTGCAGGGTGATTGAATTGTACTGCTATAACTTCTACAGTTATTAGATCTTCCTGTTAACTTATTCTGCATACTATTTTAATTCAACAGTAATCAATAGATTGAAGTGTTTAAAAAATGAATAGATTTGCATCATAGGCATTTGTCTAATTCTATTTATTTTAAATTATAGTTGAACAGTGCTGGAGGCAAGGTAAGTCTGCATTGCATTTTGGTTAGGGAACACTTTTGGGTGATTTAAAATTTGTTTTGAGTGCTTCTTATCTATGTACTTGCACACTTTTGCACGAAATCAAATTAAGGGCAAAACCTGAAAATAAGATAAGGTGGGAAAGTCATTACTCTCCCTTGGCCCACAAATGATCTCCATTGTACTCATAATCTTAGCCTAATTTAAAATTTGAATAGACGTTGGCCCTAGACTATTCTATTAGGGCTCATTAGGAGGCTGACTTAAGGGAAAATTAGAGTTTGAGTCTTGTCAAATCGGTGACTAAGGTAGGAGATTAAGAGGCGAAACCTTAAAGGTCAGTGGTTTGGCTTAGTTAGGCTCGTTGCTCATGCACGGATACCTCCTACTGATCTTGCCACCTACTTGGCTGATTAACTTGTGGCCAGATTGCTATAATATATGTCCCATGGACAGTCTACAGTTAGGAGTCGTCTAGGTCTAAGTCTACCTTAGAATAGGCATGATTGAATTTTTTTCTTCTGATTAGCGATATTATTTTTATTGATTTGCATGCAAGTATGGTCAATAAACCCAGTACATCTAGGTTAACCAAAAATAGTTCGCCACCAAAAGAAAATATCATAAAAAAATATTCCCTTTTCCGATGGCCTATCCACATTCATTCGATTATGATCTATTCTATCGGCCAGACCCTCCTTTCCATCCACTAAACTCTTTTTTGAGCTTTCATGATTTCTTCTAACCCACTATCTCATCTTTTACATCTTACTCTCCCATTTGGTGCCATCACTGTCATAACTCATCTCATCCTTCGCGAGGAAAACCTTATAAGTTTGGATGAATCAATTAGAGATGCTTTGATTAGTTACTCACCTCCCGAGGAAATAGGTGATCCAAATTTTGAGGTGATGTTTGAAGATGATCCCAAATTTTAGGTATTCATGTTATAGATGCTCTAATTGAGATATGTGCGATGACCAATTTGTGAGGAGTAGAATTTGTTGGAATATGAAGAATATATATGTGAATCTTTGAATTGAATTACGGTGAGATCCGTTGATCGAATCAATTGGATGATGGTTGGAGTGTGTTCCCCTTCCATAGGAGATGAACGTGGTATATTCACATGTTTAATTCCGACTTTGAATGAATAAGATATTCAAGTCTAAAGATTGCCTAATTCAAAGCCAAAATGGGACTAAAAGTAGCTAAAAGCATTTAGTCCCACATTGGCCATGGGATGGAAGTTTGTCGTGTTTAAATAGAGAAATTTGAGAACAAAGGGCGTGCCCTTTGGGTACTTAGAGTTTTCGCGCGTGATTGGGAGGGAACCATGCCCGCTATAGCGTGCGCCGCCGCTTGCGGCGGCGGCCGACTGGCGCCGGGCCGGGCTCGGGACCGGGTCTAGGTCTGGGTCTGGGTCTGGGTTCTGGTTCGGGTTCCCTACCCGGCCTGGTTCTTTTTGAATCAGGTCTCACGGGTATGGGTTACGCGAAGCATACACGCTCCGCTATCCAGATCCAAATCGGCCCGCCAACGGACCCGCCCCGCTATTCGGATTCGAACCCCTCCAGTTGGACAGCCAACAGTTGCGACTGTTGGGTTGAACCATTGCAACGGTTCAGACTGAACCGTTGCAACCTTTCGTTTGGTTTAGACCCGTTGGCCCCTCCTGGAGCGCTATAAATAGCGCTCAGTTTCTCATTCTAAACACACCAAAAAGCAAAAATCTCTTCTCTCTCTCTGAGTTCTGAACTGGAAGTGAGTTACTGAGTTCTGAACTGGGAAGTGGAGTTCTGAAGTGACTTCCAACGGGAAGTGGGAAAGTCAGTTTTCGAAGCGACTTCAAAAGAGATTCTGCATAAATTCGTTCTGAAAGAGGGCTCAGAAAATTCAACTGATTCTTTAATAGAATTGTTGTCTGAATCTGGGACTTCTGAAGAAGAATATTCTTCAACCTTCCTTTTTCCTCTACAGTGGGTGCTCCTCCAAAGTAAAGGCAAATATTCTCCCGAAATTTATCTTTGTCCCGCTGCTTCAACGATCCTGTGAAGGTACTGGTTAACTATGGTTCGATCGTACGGTGATTTGGTAGTGCTATCCAAATACCATGAAGGAGTGTTGTATCTTGGGAGACCAGCGTTCAGTAACCCGTTAGCACCAGTGCGGGGACGTAATTGTCTTAAGGAGATTCGCTCTAAGCGTACCTCACTCCAAGTACTGTATAAGTGAATTAATTTCTTTATACAGGGGATATACTGATATTCAGTATATCGAGACTGATTTAGATTCAGTCTAGTTGGTGTTTAACCGAGGAAGAAAATTGAAAGGTGATTCTTAAATTAAGGAACGTTCTATTGAACGAAAAACCTCCACCTGATATTTGCCGACCTGGCCAATTAGATTGTTGATATTTCAGTGATCTTGAATAGTTATCAGATTGATTCCTGTTAAGCAAAAACTAACAATCTTAAGACAATTATGTGTTGAAGTTTCTTACTTCTATTCTGCCTGAACTTTGCTACATCTGCAAAAAAGAGGGGCATAAGGCGAATGAATGTCGCAGCCGTCTCAAAAAGAACAAGAAGAGCCATCCACAGGCAAACTTGACCGACCATGAGTCACCAAGCCTTTCAGTTGTGGTGTCGAAGTGAATCTGACAACCAACAATAAGGATTGGTGGGTATACATTGGGGCTACTCAGCACATCTGCTCTGAGAAATTATTATTCTCTAAATATCAAATACTAGAGTAAGATGAGCAACTATTCATGGGAAACTCAGCCGTCTCAAAGGTTGAAGGAAAAGGTAAGGTCATCCTGAAGTGGACATCTGAAAAAGAGATTACTCTGAACGATGTGCTACATGTTCCAGATATCCGCAAGAATTTGATCTCTGGATCAATACTTAGTAAGAAAGGATTTAGAATGGTTTTTGAATCAGATAAATTTGTACTTACTAAGTGAGGGATGTATGTCGGAAAGGGTTATCTTGTTGATGGACTTTTTAAAGCCAATGTTGCAGTGGTAGATAAAAAGTCTGTGTATTTGTACCCGAAGCTTATAAATAAAGGAAAAACTTCTGTTTATTTACTTGAGTCTCCTATTTTATGGCATGCTAGATTAGGGCATGTAAAATACAAGTCATTAAAGAACTTGTCTAATCTAGGATATTTTCCTAAACTCAACTTGAAAGAAATTCGCAAGTGTGAGATTTGTATTGAGGCCAAGTTGGCGAAAAATTCATTTCACTCAATTGATCGAAATACAGAACCTTTAGGGTTAATTCATAGCGATCTGTGTGACTTGAAGTTTATGCCAACTAGAGGCGGTAAAAAGTATTTTATTACTTTTTATTGATGACTGTACAAGATACTGTTATGTGTATCTTTAAACAGTAAGGATGAGGCAATAAATATGTTTATAACATATAAAGCCGAAGTTGAGAATCAACTCAATAAGAATATCAAGATTCTAAAATCCGATAGAGGCGGAAATATGAATCAAATGATTTTAGTGAGTTATGTGTTAATTTTGGTATAATCCATCAAACTACAGCACCATATACTCCTCAGCAAAATGGAATTGCTGAACGGAAGAACAGAACTTTAAAGGAGATGGTCAATTCCATGCTCGTAAGTTCTGGAGCTCCGCAGAACTTGTGGGGGGAAGCTCTGTTAACTGTAAATTATATTCTAAACAGAGTACCCCATAAGAAACTTGGTCTTATACCATTTGAGTTATGGCATGGAAGGACACCTTCCTACCATTATCTACAAATGTGGGGGTGCGTTGCAAAGGTGCTAGCACCATTACCTAAAAAGACTAAGTTGGGAGCAAAAACTATGGACTGCATATGCATAGGCTATGCCTTGAATATAGTGCCTACAGATTTCTAGTTCATAAATCAGAGATACCAGATATTCATGTAAACATGATTATTGAATCTAGAGATGATGTGTTCTTTGAAGATATTTTTCCATATAAATGGGAAACAGATAAGACTTCTGGGAAAAGAACTCATTGTTGGCCCGAAGGCCCATCACTCTAGTTTTGATGATGATCAACTCATGTAGTTATAGTACTAATGATCTTGTATTTAATTAGTGTCAGATTTATGATCAAAATCTTAGTAGGTGCATAGCTTCAACAAAGGATTTAAAGTCAAGTTTTGGAGCTTGCACGGTGTTTGGACCAAGTCAAGAAGGCTTCAAGTGAAGACTTCAAGAAGATGAAAACTTGTGTCTAGGTTTGTTTTTTAGAAGATTTTATTTTTAGATAAAATGTAAAGGATAGAATAGTTGGTGGATTGCTCAAGTACATATACACACACACTCTTGATAGTTTTATTTTTTACAAAAGATTTTATATTTTAGAAAATACATGTTTGGTTTTTGTATTTCTTATATACATGTTTAACTAAAACCAAGTTTAGAGCTTAATGTCAAAAACATAGATATTTCAACATGTTTGTGTAGTGGATCATATCCATACACTCTATGCTTCAAATGAGTTTAAATATCTTGTTTTTGTATTTGGAGAAGTTTGAAAAAATCAAGTTTTGGAAAATACCGTTTTTATTTTGAGCCAAAATTTCCATATTACAAAAATAGTCCAAATCATTTATAACATGCCTTGATTTTGTGCAAGCATGTTTGTTTATCAAAGTATATTGGTAAAACTATTTTTGTAGATTTTTCAGTATTTTATGGGATTTTATTTAAGCCAAAAAAAGACCAAGTTTTTAATCCCTTAACATTGTTTCCAGGCTTCAGCCGGTCGACCAAAGTCTGAAGTCGGTCGACCGACGTGAACAGACGTGCACGCCAGTTCTGGCAGGAGGGCCGGTCGACCGACCCGGTCGACGTCCAGAGAGCTCGGCTCTCTGGAAAGGCCCCGGTCGACCGACCGGTCGACCGGACAGAGAGACTTGCTCTCTGTATCCTTGCCTCGGTCGACCGACCAGTCGACGATGGCACAACGGTCTGAAATATGACCGTTGGCTGGTCGACCGGCCGGTCGACCGACAGTTCTGTCAGGCCTCCAACGGCTAGTTTTTCTAGCCCTATAAATTGGGGCATTTGGGGGCTGTTTGATTAAGATTTTCAAGTGGATTTTTCACCAGTTTTCCAACCTTTTTAAGAGGTTTTCTCTACTTGTTTTAGAGCAAATATTTCCAATCAAAAGGAGAGTTTTATCAAGAGTGTTAAAAGAGATTTTCTTGAGTTTTCCCCACCATCTCTTTCCTTGTTTTCTCACACAAACATTTGAGCAACCATTGATTATTCATCTTATAGGAGTGTTGTAGTGAGATAGTTTTTAGGTGATCAAAGTGTT